>MJUU01062444.1:4111-40771 GCA_002080025.1 Modiolus philippinarum
CCCCGCTACATAGTAGTGGGGGTATACTGGTTTACCTCCGTTCGTTCGTCCGTCTGTCCGTAACCACACTTTTCTCAGCAACTACTTTACAGAATGAATTCATATTTTTGCAAAAGCTTCCTCATGATGGTCCGATATATATATATAGATTTCAAGGTTACCGCATAAGTACTTCCTGTTTGCCGAGACTTCATTGTTTTTTTTTATTATTTACAGCATATGGAATTTTTCGTCAAAATTTTGTTCTGAAACTGTAAGAGGGATTCAATTGTTGTTATGCACAGATCTTCCTTATGGTCCAATCTATCGTTTATTCCGATTTTAATGTTGTGTCATAAGCACTTCCTGTTTGCCGAGACTTCATTGTTTTTCATTATTGTACAATATATGAAATTTTTCGTCACAATTTTTTCTGAAACTGTAAGTGGGATTCAATTGTTGTTTTGCACAGAGCTTCCTTATGGTCCAATCTATCGTGTATTCCGATTTTAAGGTTAAGTCATCAGCACTTCCTGTTTGCTGAGACATCATTGTTTGTCATTGTTATACAATATATGGAATTTCGTCACAATTTTTTCTGAAACAGTAAGTTGGATTCAATTGTAATTTTGCACAGAGCTTCCTTATGGTCCAATTTATAAAGTATTTAGATTTCAAAGTTAAACCATAAGCACTCCTTGTTTACTGAGACGTCATTGTTTTTCATTGTCTTACAATATATGGAATTTTTTGTCACAATTTCATTTGAAACCATAAGTTGGATTCAATTGTTGTTTTGCACAGAGCTTCCTTATGGTCCAATCTATCGTGTATTCGGATTTCAAGGTTATGTTATAAGCACTTCTTGTTTTCGGAGACATAATTGTTTTTCATAATTGTACAATTTATGGAATTTTTGTCACAATTTCTTTTGAAATTGTAAGGCAAATTCAATTGTTGTGCAGACAGTTATCGTTGAACATGTTGGATACTAGGATTATATCATAGTGTTTATACTTGAATTGTGTCCACACTTTTACTGTGTCTACACCTGAATTGTGTCCTATACAATTAAAATTGAACTTTCCACATTGATTCAGGGATCAAGGAGCGGGGGTATATCAGGCTGCCATTCGGCGCCAGTTCTTGTTTTCCCTGTTTTGTACGTATATTTTTTTTGTTCCATATATTACATGTTCAGTGTGCCCGTCTCCTGATTTGACCTGGTCAGTATTTGTTTTCCCTGTTTTTTTCCGTATATTTTTTGTTCCATATATTACATGCACTGTGTGAATTATCTCCTGTTTTGACCTATGCAGTTTTTGTTTTCCCTGTTTTTCCGTATATTTTTTGTTCCATATATTACCTGTACAGTGTGTCCTATCTCTGTTTTGACCTGTTCAGTGTTTGTTTTCCCTATTTTGTCCGTATATTTCATGTTCCATATATTACCTTTACAGTGTGTCTCATCTCCTGTTTTGACCTGTTCAGTGTTTGTTTTCCCTGTTTTGTGCGTATATTTTTTGTTCCATATATTACCTGTACAGTGTGCCCCATCTCCTGATTTGACCTGTTCAGTGTTTGTTTTCCCTGTTTTGTTCGTTTATTTTATTGTTCCACATATTACATGTACTGTGTGTCCCATCTCCTGTTTTGACCTGTTCAGTGTTTGTTTTCCCTGTTTTGTCCGTTTATTTTTTGTTCTATATATCACATGTACTGTGTGCCCCATCTCCTGTTTTGAGCTATTCAGGATTTGTTTTCCCTGTTTTCCCGTTTATTTTTTGTTCCATATATTACATGTACTGTGTGCCTCGTCTCCTGTTTTGACCTGTTCAATGTTTGTTTTCCCTGTTTTGTCCATATATTTTTTGTTCCATATATTACATGTACTGTGTCCCCCATCTCCTGTTTCGACCTGTTCAGTGTTTGTTTTCCCTATTTAATTGTCCGTATATTTTTTGATCCATATATTACCTGTACTGTGTGCCCCATCTTTTGATCCATATATTACCTGTACTGTGTGCTCCTGTTTTGAGCTACTCAGTGTTTGTTTTTTCTGTTTTGTTCGTATATTTTTTGTTACACATATTACATGTACTGTGTGCCCCATCTCCTGTTTCGACCTATTCAGTGTTTGTTTTCCCTATTTAATTATCCGTATATTTTTTGATCCATATATTACCTGTGTTTGTTTTTTCTGTTTTGTTCGTATATTTTTTGTTACACATATTACATGTACTGTGTGCCCCATCTCCTGTTTTGACCTGTTCAGTGTTTGTTTTCCCTGTTTTGTTCGCATATTTTTTGTTACATATATTACATGTACTGTGTGCCCCATCTCCTGTTTTCCTTTTCAGTGTTTGTTTTCCCTGTTTTGTCCGTTTATTTTTTGTTCTATATATTTCATGTACTGTGTGCCCCATCTCCTGTTTTGAGCTATTCAGTGTTTGTTTTCCCTGTTTTATCCGTATATTTTTGTTCCATATATTACATGTACTGTGTGTCCCATCTCCTGTTTTGAGCTGTTCAGTGTTTGTTTTCCCTGTTTTGTCCGTATATTTCATGTTCCATATATTACATGTACTATGTGCCCCTTCTCCTGTTTTGACCTATTCAGTGTTTTTTTCCTTGGTTTGTCCGTATATTTTTTGTTCCATATATTACATGTACTGTGTGCCCCATCTGTTGTTTTGACATATTCAGTATTGTTGTTTTCCCTGTTGTGGACTGTATATTTTCTTGTCCCACGTTTTAACATGTACAGTGTGTCCAATCTTCTTTTTGACCTATTCAGTGTTTGTTTTCCATATTTTGATCTGTTTATTTATTTGTCCCATATTTTCCCTGTTTTGGCCTGTTTATTTCTTGTCCCATTCACCCATGTATTACCTCCACAGTGTGTTTTAGCGACTGTTTTGACATATTCAATGTTTATTTTTCCTGTATATTTTTCTGTCCCCTGTTTTTACCCGTCAATGTGTATTTATTTCTTGTTTTTACTTACTTTTTGTTTGTATTTGGCTTGTGTATTTTCATGTATCTGTCTTTAGTTATTTGCCTGGGCAAATGAATGAGTGATAGGTGGATTTTCATCTAGGAATTGATGTATGGTATTGATGCATGCAGCTTAGAACAGCTTGACATGCATTTTGTTATTATTTTCAGTGTTGATATTTGTTTTGGGAGATTTGGGAGGTGTTGTTATAAGAATGCTAAATGTGTTTGATTTCTTTTTGATTAATTTCCTTGTTGTTGTTGTTTTTTATTTTTTTATACCAAATTACGTCATGATATTTATTTCATACGTTTGTTTTTAAATAAAAATATGTATTGTTGAAAAATATATTTTTCATGATTGTTATTAAGCTATTTATCACACACTTGTGGAAAATTATGCAATAAAGCCGGATGTAAAAAGCAAATGACAGCCTTACTGAGCTCGGTCTACCCCTCCCCCCCCCCATCCTTTCAGGTCAGGTGTTGTGAGTCCACTAACGATCCCTCAAAGGAACTCCGAACACATGACTTGGGAGGATGTCTGCCCACCCCACCCCCACCCCACCCCGGTGATAGGGACATTTTTTTGGTTGTTAATTTATTTATTTATTGCAAAAATGTCATGTATTAGTCGTATATTTTCGGAGCAATAAATGATTTTTAGCCCACCTTACGAAGTGAGGGGGGCTTATGTGATACCCCTAGCGTCCGCGTCGGCGTCCGCATTCGCGTCCGGTTAGGAAGAATAGTTAATGACCATTCCTGCTTACTGACATGCCCCACATCAACCATATTGGTATGCCTGATGCATTTTGGGATGACGACTGGAATGCATGCTTCGGATGCTGTCTCTGACCTACATTTTACGCATGAGCGACTTGGTTAGGTAGAATGGTTAAAGTCCATTCCTGCTTACTGACATGGCCCACATCAACCATATTGGTATGTATGGTGCATTTTGGGATGACAACAACAATGCATTCTTCGGATGCTGTCTCTGACCTACATTTTACGCATGACCGACTTGGTTAGGTAGAATGGTTAAAGTCCATTCTCGCTTACTGACATGGCCAACATCAACCATACTGGAATGTATGATGCATTTTAGGATGACAACAACAATGCATGCTTCGGATGCTGTCTGTGACCTACATTTTACGTACGCATGAGCGACTTGGTTAGGTAGAATGGCTAAAGTCCATTCCCTCTTACAAACATGGCCAACATCAACTATACTGGTATGCATGATGCATTTTTGGATGGCAACAACAATGCATGCTTCGGATGTTGTCTCTGCTCTACATTTTACGCATGAGCGAGTTGATTAGGTAGAATGGTTAAAGTCAATCCCTCCTTACTGACATGTCCCACATCAAACATATTGGTATGTATGATGCATTTTGGGATGACAACAACAATGCATGCTTCAGATGCTGTCTGTGACCTACATTTTACGCATGAGCGATTTGGTTAGGTAGAATGGTTAAAATCTATTCCCGCTTACTGACATGGCCCACATCAACCATATTATTATGTATGATGCATTTTGGGATGACAACAACAATGCATGCTTCAGATGCTGTCTGTGACCTACATTTTACGCGTGAGCGATTTGGTTAGGTAGAATGGTTAAAATCTATTCCCGCTTACTGACATGGCCCACATCAACCATATTGNTATGTATGATGCATTTTGGGATGACAACAGCAATGCATGCTTCGGAGGCAGTCTATAAACTACAATTTATGCATGACTGAATCTGTTAAAAAGAAAGATTATAGTCCATTCCTGTTTACTGACATGTGCAACATGTGACAATGCTGCGCAACGAGGTGAGCTTAGCAGGCTGTGGCTGCTTTCTATGTTTTGTTCATGTTGTTTTCTCATCTTCATGAAATCTTTAGAAATTTGTAAAAATGGATTATTTGATCTTATGGTGGCTTTGAGTTGTTCTTACTCTACCTTCTTTTTTCGCTCACCTGACCCAAAGGGTCAGTGTGAGCTATTGCCATCACTTGGCGTCCGTCGTCCGTCCGTTAAACTTCACATTTTTATCTTCTCCTCTGAAACTACTGAAGCAAATTCAACCAAACTTTACAGGAATGATGTATGGAAGGTCCTTTACAAAGATTGCTCATTTCGTTCCGATCCGACGAAAAACATGGCCGCCAGCGCGGAACTTAGGTTTAACATTGGACCCTATCGGAAAAAACACATTTTCATATTCTGCTCTGAAACAACTGAGGCAAATTCAACCAAACTTTACAGGAATGATGTATGGAAGGTCCTTTACAATGATTGCTCATTTCGTTCCGATCCGACAAAAAACATGGCCGCCAGCGCGGAACTTAGGTTTAACATTGGACCCTATAGGAAAAATCGCATTTTCATCTTCTGCTCTGAAACAACTGAAGCAATTTCAACCAAACCTTACAGGAATGATGTACTTAAGGTCCTTAACAATGATTGCTCATTTCATTCTGATCCGACAAAAAAACATGGCCGCCAGCACGGAACATGGTTTAACATTGGACCCTATGGGAAAATCACATTTTCATCTTCTGCTCTGAAACAGCTGAAGCAAATTCAACCAAATTTACAGGAATGATGTACGGAAGGTACTTTACAAAATTTGCTCATTTCATTTCGATCCAACAAAAAACATGGCCTCCAGTGCAGAACATAGTTGAACATCGTAGGGCGGTATGTGAAAACTATACTTTTCATTATCTTCTCTGAAACCATTTAAACAAATCTAACTAAACTGTATTGGAATGGTGTATTGAAGGTCCTTTGCAAAGATTACTCATTTCAATAGGATCAGACTAAAAACACTTGTGCCAATGGAGAACATAGCTTAACATTAGACCTAATTGGTAAAATACATCTTTTTTGGTCATGCATGGCATAGAAGCATTTGTCAGGTGAGCCATACAGGCTCAGTCTCTGAGCCTCTAGTTCTATTTATTAAATACTATATATTCAACTAAATATCGTAGACCTTTCTAGAAAGTGCTGTAATTTTGTACTACTGTGAGCTTTTATAATCAGAATCAGAATATTTTATTACCAAATTAGGGCTCCAGGAGGGCATGATACATCAAACATTTATGATTGGTACAAGTACAATATTTAAAAACAAAACGGTATAAACAATAAATAACAATTGATAATAATAAAAATAATAAACAAAAGCACATATATGCACGTCTACCGCAGATGCACTATAACTATGAAAAATTGAGTAATATTAAGCATACCCGGTGCATTTGGATAAAAAAAACGCATTCACATACAGAACAGAATGCAACAGGCACCATGAGACGATGCACAGAGGGGATTTTTTCCACCGTGCCTGTTGCAGTCTGTCTGATGGTAACATAGATCTAGCAATGATAGGAACAGCAACAAGTTAAAGGAAATAAAGATATAGCAATGGACGGTGCCATATAAAATTTATATCCAACCATCTAAAACTTGTGGCATATAATAGATAACATAAAAAAAATCAAGAGGTCAGATAGTGTGTAGCCTGCAAACAGTATCAAGGGACGGTGCCATAAGGAGAAAAATACCTTCTTATACTTAGTGCAGGCCACACAGTTTTAACCAAAATCTCTACAATCTTAAGGAAATGTAGACAACTTGCAGAAAGTATCAAGAGGCGGTGCCATAAGGTATAAACCTGCTCATACTTAATGCAAGTTGCCAAGAAACCCAACAAATTACAAATTATGTAAGTACAACAGCAAGTATCAAGGGACGGGGCCAAAGTTATTATCAACAAGATAATAACAATCTCATACTTAGTGTAGTGCAAACAGGGACCCTAAAGTAAAACATATATAATATAGGCTACAGAAAAAGGCAATCATGCTACTTATTGCACACTGGGTGTTCAGATACCAGCTTTCAACAGAAAAATGCACATTTAGGATCTTCACAATTTAAAATCCAATTTATTTTGTCATTGTCATTCAAAATGTTAAAATTTGAGCATACTGACACACAAGAGATCATTTCTTGATGTTAAATGTGCGTTGCACTTTAGTAAAAAATGAACTTCATCTTCAACTTGACCTGAAGTGCACCTGCAGCAGAGTCTGTTTTGTCGGAGAGTACCCTGATATCTACCAGCTTCTATTTGTAATTTATGTGCAGAAATTCTAAACCTTGTTAATGTTCTCCTTTGCTCAAAATTTCTTACAATAGACAAATAATNTTCGTAACCGAAATTGCTTGTTCATGCCAATTTTCAATATAGTGTTGTTTTATTATTTTATTGCATTTATATTTAAATGTAGATGCATTTTTTGACAAAATTCACATTTTCAACAATTTGTTTAATAGACCCATACCAAGACGACTGTTTATATTGGTACAAGAGTCGTGCTTCGTTATAAGCAGCTTTCAATAAAGGAAATGATGACTCTGGGTTTTCAAGACGATGTCAATATTCTATCACCTGTTTTACAAAATCTAGTGTAGAGGAAAACGGCCTAATTCTGATTCATTTGCATAATTAGTGCTTTTTTCTGCACACCTAACAATACTTTACAAAATTTTACATGGAGATTTTCAGATATAAGTTGTGCATATATTTTGTGGATTGGCAGAGTTCCATTCCTAAGTTTAGCTGTAAATGGATTAAAACAACCCCAGACCCCGCTACCATATAAAAGAATTGGTTTGATAGTGTGGTCAAAAACATGAATTGCAGTTTTCACATCAGGATTGTTTGCTAAAAAAAATCTCTCTTTAGTTTAAAATAAGCGTTTAAACCTCTTTGATAAAGTTCATATTGAGCAAAAGACAAAGAACCGGAAGCACTAAAATTTATTCCTACAGACACATTCTAATTCATTATTTTTAAAAACAAATTTCTGTGATATGTGCCTGCCTGCCTTATTGAACCCCAAATTTTTTTTGTCTTTTTTGTATTAATAACAAGACACCAATCATTACAAAATTTATGGAGTTGATGCAATTTTTCTTGCATTCCATCAACAGTTTTAGAATGTAAAACAATATCATCGACATACATCAGACAATTACCTTTCATATCATCTATAAGTATAGGACCTCTTAATTGAATTTTCCAAATACTGTGTAAGGTCATTCATAAATACTTTAAATAAGTTAGGGGATAAATTGTCCGCTTGCTTCACGCCAAGTTTAGTTGGGAAAAAATAAGTTAATTTATTCTGTATGCAGATACATGATTTACTTAACTTGTACATATTCTATTAAGTCAATCGGGGTTGAAATATTTTTCTTTTCCGCTTCCATGTTTTTATTTCTTTTCCAGATAAGTACTCACAAATACATATGCACCGCTCTAAAGGAGTAATAAGTATTGAAACAAGGGGCGGGGTAAATGAGTAGACCTTAATAACCCTTTAGATTCAACAAAACTGAGGTATGTATTTCATTTACCTTTTTGTGAAGGTTAGATACATCGGCAGTAAGAACGAGGATACGACGCTTAGTTCACAGTGCCTCTTCGCGCGGACAGTACACTAAATATTTTCGTGCGCGGGCAGGACACTAAATATTTACATTACAACTACACAGTATTTTTATTATGTGGTTGTAATGTAATAAAACAATGACGAGGACGAAATTTTAATCAGTTTGTGTATACCTGTAGGCTAAAGATCTGATAGTGTGTGACATATTAACATGGGGAATATCGTCTTGTTTTGTATAATATCATATTTAATACTTATTTAAAATTGAAGAGTTGCTATCGAGCGTTCACTATTGAGTATCCTATTCTGCGTTGTAAAGTTGTAAAGGAAACCATTTTACTCAACGCTGCATTGTGCAGGAATGCTGATATATTGTAAATAAATATTTTTTCCAGTGATAAGTAATGCTCACCTCAGCAAGGTTCTAAAAGAAAGGCCTTTTCAAAAAAGAAATTGGTCCGCACTTCGTTTTGGCACTTAGATACAATCAAACAATTCCGGTTATCAACCTGTGGTAGAATTGGCTATTTGGAGTTATCTTTTCTTAAATTCTGGGTTTTTAAAATTGACCAATAATTATTACATTTTTGATAACACCATTTTAATTTTTGTACGGTCCTTACTTTCCTAATTTTACTATCTTAAATTTCTATTTACAGAATTCATAGGAAAGTTTAATTATTAATATATTTGTAACATTTCACTTGCTGTAACAGTGGTGATAACCGGAAGCCACTGGTGTTGCAAAAACACTTGACAGGAGAGTTCCATTCCATGAAAAGATAACAACACTTTTTGAAAAAGGCTATAAGGTATAGCAGGAAAAAGAGAGTGTTTAACACTATATTAAACTAGTTGGTATAGCAGGACAAAGAGAGTGTTTAACACTTACTTAAACTAGTTGGTATAGCAGGACAAAGAGAGTGTTTAACAATTACCTAAACTAGTTGGTATAGCAGGACAAAGAGCAGGGATGCAAATTAGCCCAAGGCCCCTAAAAATCTACCTGGGTTACTGAAAATTTCAAACCAGTAGCCCAGCTCGCTACTGAAATATCCTGCAATTTTGGTTGACTATATAGCCCTGGACTAGTAAAATTAGTGGCCGGGCTACTGAATTTTGTTTGCTAGGGGCCCAGCTGGCCACTTCGCCAATATTTCAAATGTTCATCCCTGAAGAGAGTGTTTAACAATTACCTAAACTAGTTGGTATAACAGGACAAAAAGAGTGTGTAACACTTACCTAAACTAGTTGGTATAGCAGGACAACGCGAGTGTGTAATAATTACCTAAACCAGTTGGTATAGCAGGACAAAGAGAGTGTTTAACACTTACCTAAACTAGTTGGTATAGCAGGACAAAGAGAGTGTGTAACACTTACCTAAACTAGTTGGTATAACAGGACAAAGAGAGTGTGTAACACTTACCTAAACTAGTTGGTATAGCAGGACAACGGGATTTTTACACTTACCTAGACTAGTTGGTACAGCAGGACAAAGAGGAAGACAATCATCGGACGTGTCATTCAGATTAGTATTTTTATTATCACAGATCAAAGTCACATTATTTTGCACCACTATATTTTCAAATTGTGAGATGTCTGTTTCGATTGTGGATTTTGGTGTCGTGGTCCGTGTCGCAGCATACAATTGGTCGGACATCTGAACCCATTTTGACATAAAAGTAATGGCTGCCCTTTGTACAGATAAATTGAAAGCGATTTGAATCGTTATTAAAAACACTAAAACAAGGAAACAATATTTAAACACTGACGCTTTGTTACAAAAACGCTCGTCCCCCATTCCACGAATGTGGAATACATAGATATACACAATATCCCCGCCTCTGTATCCAATGAAATTATTTAGTAGTCCTCTTTATAAGGATCTTTTAACTTTCCATATCCATTCCACTTTGCACTATAGAATATAATTCAATCTTTTCATAAAGAATATTGAAAGCACTTCAACTATTCCATGGATGTAACTTATTGTATGCACTACATATCCATATTATAACATTGAAAGCACCCGAGGAATTCTTTATTGTGTATTCCAGCACGCCGTCAGATACCAGCTGTTGTACATGTAGATAGATTAAGGTCTACAAAATTTAACTGAAATATAATTTATAATAGTCAATCGTTAAAACATCGATATTTGATTTTGTAATGAACATTAAAAGTTATTCTACGAGACCAACCGAACTTCTAACTAGAGGACAATTATCATACCATATTTCACAGAAATGTCACACATAGTTTCATTGGAAATATAATAAATTGTCATTTTTTGTTCGTACGAAACGATGAACCGTTGTCCATATGGAATTATCATCCCATCATCTATGAGATCTTGATTTTTTTCATGTCCATGGATCTTGAGCAATGTCCCTTGGTGTTCAATGCAGCTTAACAAATTTTATTTTATTATTTTTTCTTTCTTTCTCATTTATTCCTTTTTATGTTGCTTTCCTGCTTTAGACACGAGGGCGTATATGACATCTTGAATATATTCATGTCCATAGACCTTGAGTACTGCCCCTTGGTGTCTGAAGCAGTTAAGTGACCTGTTGACCAAGCTCGTTTTCTTTTCTCTTTATATGCCTCGTTTTTCTGCTTCAGACACGAGGAGGTTTATGAGATCTTGAATTATTTTTCATGTCCATGAATCTTAAGCATCCCCCCTTGGTGTCTGATGCAGTTAAACGACTAAATAAATCATTAAATACTACTGACTAAGTCTTAAAGGTCCCTCCACATTCCTCCACATCTCTAGGGTACATTAGTCAAGTAATCAACAAGATTAAAATAAAAAAAGGCAAATGCAATTTGTACATTGTAGAAATGCTAACAGTATTATTATTATTGCTTGTTTGTTGTCCAATTGTGTATTAGTATGTTTGTATCAAATTATGATTGTTCAATGTAAATGCCCTCCTTCGGACCTAATTTGGAAATAATAAAATATTTGTATTTGTATAACCCTTTTCCATATGAAATACGATATCTAGCAGAAATGAGTGCATCTTATAACAGAAAACGGGATATATATATATACTAATTTCCTGACCTACTGAACAAATATATACTTCCTACAAAATATTCATTCTACAATTTTTACCCGGAATTTGTACATGAAAACTGTTTTTCTAGATTTTGATTGAAAAAAATAATTAACCTGGAATGCTGTAAGCAGATAAATTATATAACCAACCCTTAACTCAACGGTGTAAATACAACCGATCCCTGGTTTCGTGACATCACCAGCACACTTTTTCTACAATATATTGCTGCGGTCAAGGAAGTGGCAAAACTTTCAGTTTAGCAAAATTAAGATTTACACCCCAAGCTGTCCAGCTTTCACCGACTAAAGACAACACTGTATACATTTGTCAGGTTTTCACGTTAGATATATATACAATGTAGTCATTCCACATCCATGAATCTAACACATTGTGTAAACTTGGGGTGTTAATCTGGACTTCATTACAATAACAGTTTTGCCACTTCCTTGACCGAAACTTGGGGTGTTAATCTTGACTTCATTACAATAACAGTTTTGCCGCTTCCTTGACCGCAGCAATAACCTTTTTCTCATATATCTATATATTAACAATGTATCTGTTCATTTGTATGTATGTTTTTAGTTTTTTCTACTTTGATGTAAATTGATGTTATATTGTAAACTGTTATATTAATATCATGCTATCTTTTATAAAATAAAGACATGAATGAACGTATTATCTCCATCGCCCGGTCCATTTCCAATCACTACCAATTTTCATATGGAACTGCCACCCCTGCTAATATGGAATTATCAGCTCCGTTCATATGGAATTATCACCCTGTTCATATGGAATTATCACCCTGTTCATATCTATTTCACCTGTTCATATGGAAAACCATTTCATCTGAAATTATCGGAATTTTTAGCTCTGTTCATACGGAATTATAAGTCATGTTCATATGAATTATAAGTCATGTTCATATGAATTATAAGTCATGTTCATATGAATTATAAGCTCTAATGAGATTTTTACCGAAAACAATATAACATAGAACTACATTAAAACAACCAGACATGCAAAGAATAAAGGCTGACATACAGATAACACAAGCAACATACCACAAAAATCAATGTCAAACCTGTAGACAACAATTACAGATCATGCTTACCCTTCCGGAGCACCTGATGATACCTCAGTTTTATAGGGGTTCACACTGTTAGTGTTTTGGTTTTGTGGCGTTCTTGTCCATTTTTGTTTATTTGTTTTGTCTTTGTCATACTGTCTCAATTCGTGTTGGATGTGAATTGCCGTGATTATGGATTTATGATTTTAGAATTTCCTCTTTCCTCGTTCTTGCTTCGTTTGCCGATGTATACTATACTAAAAATTTAGATTGTTTCAAATCCTGGTAATGTTACGTTAAGATTTTATTTTAATCTTTGCTATATTTTTAATAAATTCGAAAAAGAAGGGAAACGGGGAATGTGTCAAAGAGACAACGACCCAAAGGGGAGTAATAACAACTCAAAGCCACCTTAAGATCTTCAATGAACGGTGAGGAAACCCCACACCCAACGGCAGGTCGGAGTTGGCCCCTAAATAAATGTATATACATGGCATTTGAATATTTTCTCACAACTTTGTCCAGGTAAGATAGTTTATTGTTTTAGTTTTTCATAATTAAATTCTTATTGTTGTAGCATTTTTTTGTATATTTTAAATTTTGCTTATTGTTGCAGTACACATGGTGATAGTGTATGCTCTCATTTGAAATACAAAGCTATGTCTATGAATACATAAACTGTATTTCTTCCTTAAGTATGTACATATATTGAATTCATTTAAATTTTCGGTCTCTTCGAAAAATATTTTATTTCCACAAACATTTTTTTAACCTTTTCGTGCTTGTTAAAGGTTGGGAAGGTGTTCGCTTAAAGATATATGCTTAAGTTAAAGGGTAATAGAGGGGAATAACCATTCATGCATTGCCTGTAAGGTTTGGTTTTGTTTTGAGCTAGGATCTTCTTTGTAATGATGATTTCACTAACAATATTGCATGAAATATACTATTTATTGAGGTCTATTGGTCTCAGTAAGCCTCTTGGCCTAGTCTAACAAAGTACCTTGACACATCTGTATACTGAGCACAGCAAAACATGTAACATACAATATAGCATGCACCACATAGCATGCCACAAACAATGTAGCACGACATACCATGCAGCATACAATGTAGCATGGCAAAGCATGCAGCATACAATGTAGCACGACATAGCATGTAGCATACAGTGTAGCTCGATATAGCATATAGCATACAATATAGCACGGCAAAGCATGCAGCATACAATGTAGCACGACATAGCATGCAGCATACAGTGTAGCACGACATAGCATGCATCACAAATGTAGCACGACATAGCATGCAGCATATAATGTAGCATGGTATAGCATTCAGCATACAATGTTGCATGGCATAGCATGCAGCAAACAATGTAGCACGACATAGCATGCATCACACAATGTAGCACGAAATAGCATGCAGCATACAATGTAGAAAGACATAGCATGCAGCATACAATGTAGCACGACATAGCATGCAGCATACAATGGAGCACGACATAGCTTGCAGCATACAATGTATCACGACATAGCATGCAGCAAACAATGTAGCAAGACAAACCATGCAACATACAATGCAGCACGACTTAACATGCAGCATATAATGTAGCACGACATAGCTTGCAGCATACAATGTAATTTTGTTTTAGATATGTCAAAGTATTAATATAAAAAAATGAAAGCTTTGCTGCAAAACAATGCTTTTTTGTTATTCACATACCGCCGTTATATAACAAACGCAAATAAATATACAGCAATGCTGGAAATATGACCATACTTTTGCATTTGTATGTGTAATATCGTCATTTCAATTTAGGCTTGGAGCATTCGTGACTTAGTTTATTTGTCGATATCTTTGTTTCTCTTTTTAAAAGAAGGTATGGATCAATGGCCTTCAAAATTAAACAGCATTCAACAACAAATCAAGGCAAACCTTTCATGGCAGTAAAATTCCCAAAATTGTGTACCGGGCCTCCTTTTGGAAATACTAAGGGTAGAATACCCTTAGCAGAACGTATGGATCTGCACATGACCACAGCGATTCTTTAATATTGTTATGCCCAAATATAGTATAAGCACAAGAATTATATACCCGCTGTATAGTATTCAGATAAAAACTTGCATAATCAATAAAAATCTAATCTATAGTCCGTCATTGATTCGTGTGTAAATAATGGCAGTTTTATCTTTATGAGATTACATTGTAAGAAGGGGGGTTGTAAAATCAGTGGTAAACTTTAATTTTATCACATCAAGTGGCTAGCTGTAAACACTGATATATATCCATATTATACAACATGTTCCATAAAGTGACATGTTGAAAATTTTAAAATTGTATTTTATTATCATTAATTAAACTGAAAGATCTGAAGGTAACACGATTTTTACCTTTACCAACTGTTGCATCTCATTATTGTAACATGTGCATACAATTGATTTCTGGTGACGATCCTTAAAACGAGATCAAAATTAAATTTCATCGGTTAAACCTTCAAACGAGAAGCATAAAAATTAGATATCATTGGTTAAAACAAGTTATAGACTAAAACAAATAAAAAAGATAAATAAATAAATGGATGAAAAGATAAAATAAAAATTAAATAAAAGAAAAAAATAAATAAACGCAATAAGAATCAGGAAATGTAAAATATAATGAATGAAATGTAAATGTCATTTATGTAAATTTGGTCGTATGTAACTTATATTTACGAATACGAATAGGAATACATGTACTTTATTTAACCAATCAAGGATCAATTCAGGACATGATAACAATACATAATTGTTACAAACACTTACACATATATAATTATATCAAAGTAGATATTCGATATAGATCAGTGGCACCAGCACCGTGGATGATATGAATATAGGACACAAACTCAAGTAGAGAAGGCAACAAGGGACATTTATATATACATATATATACAATATTAAAATACTTTTTAGTCACACAATACACACATAGAAAGATAGAAAAAAGTGCTGCAAACAAAAATGAGCTCAAAACTTGATTGTTTTGTTTAAAATCTTTTTTTGTACATTTATCATTATTTCATGAAGAACCGAACCTTCAGTCTAAAGCAAATAGCAAAGGACAATAGTAACATCGAAGAAAAAAAAACAAACAAACAAACAAAACATATTATAAGTACGGCACAGACAAGTAAAAATGAAGACACACATACATGCAAAGATGAACAACAAGGACCCCCAATAAAAAAAGACATGATTGGTCTATGGTGTACCGGTAGAGTTATAAACTCCATATGCCGGTGCTGTTGCAATGTTGCTTCAAAGAAAAGGAAAATGGAAAATTGACTATTGGAAAAGTGAAGTCATCGCGTTTCTCATACAGCTTAACTTCTATAATACATATATTAATTATAAGTACGGCAATTATGTCCTTAGCTAGCTGACAGTAACTGCGAGCATATGTCCGGACAGTACCCGTGTGTATTGTCTTCATGTTTTTTTTGTACTTCATTGTAAGGGTACTCGTCTTGTTAAGTTGGACTTTTTTCTAGTTTGATTTTTACTGTGAGTCTTTTTGTGTACTTATTTTTTAGCCATTCACCACACATAGGGGGAGGGTTTGGATCCAAGAAAACGAGTTTAACCCCACCGCAATTTTTGCGCCTGTCTCAAGTCAGGACTATGTTGGTCATTGGATTTTGCTTGTCTTCTTATTAAAATTTTAGTTTCTTGATATTCGGGTTATTGGATGTGGTTTATTTCCATTAAATTATTCACTTTTTTACCTTTTTTGGGGGCCATTTAGGGCTTGCTATAGGGTGTGAGGTTCCTCACTGTGTTGAAGACCGTACGGTGACCCCTAGATGTTTTGTTTTGGGTCGTTTTAACCTGAATATGGGATGTTGTCTCCTTGACATTAACCCCATTTCCTTTCTTTTTCATATTAATATGTGATATCATTCCCCTTCAACTGAATTTAAAAACTTCTAATATTACATTATTTTAGGAGTTTGAAAGGACATCCTTTAATACTGGTATATAACAATGACTTCGGACACCAATCAAACATTCACCAGACTCAAATAAATAAATTTTAGATTATTTTTATTTATATCAGGACCGCGAATCTGTCTAGTTCGCATAAATATATTAATGGATGCCCATTTCGACCGAGTTGTGAACCTTATAAATTGAAGAATTACTGCTTATCAGAAAGGAGTAGATCTAGGCAACTTATGGTGAGGAAAGGGGGGGGGGGGGGGGACAAGGGAATCTTTTCTTTCATTTCCCACATCTCAGTCCCTTTTCCTATTTCCAACCTTTTAACTTCCTTTCCCCATTCCCACATTTTTCCCCACTTTCCACCTTGTTTTATTTCCCCATTTCCTTTTTTTGTCATTTTCACATTTCCACGATTTTTTTACCCCAAACGGTGTCACCCCTCTTATTGTTATATCAGAGAGATGTTCATTGTATTAAGTTTTATATTAGAAGTTAGATATGTCATGTTGCCATTTTTGAGAAGCATTTTAAGTTAAGGAATCTCAAAGTCAAAATTTCGACAAGATCATTATATAATTTTATGTAAACTGAAAGTAAATCTGGAATATGTTTGCGATTTTACAAAATGGTTTAATGAGGAAATTAATCGCATATTAAAAGTTATGTAAAACAGGGAAGTCTTGTCAGATAAAGCGTGTTCATTTTGTGGCATGGCAGCAAAAAGGGGACCAAAAATAATGTTTCATTTCCAATATTATAATTCACATACATAGTCAATGTCAAATAGAAAATATCAAAACTTACTGAAACTGATTTGTATCCATATTCAAATTAAATTTAAAGCGTTATGCGTATTTCCGTTGTTTTACAAGGGTTCTCGGAAGCCATGTTTAGTACATACTTATTACTCGGTGTCGACCATAAAACAACAGACAGTTATTTACACCTATAAAAATGACAAGTTTTACATATAAATTGACAAGTTAAGAAATAATGGACGATTGTTTTCCTTTAAATTTTCAGTATGTCGTATTATTTGGTTGGAGGCAGTATTACATCTAATTTGAGATTGTGTTGTAACTTTTGAGAAGAGATAATCCAATTTTAATGTGATTTTGACGTTCTTTCCTTTATTTCATTACTTCCACAGTAAAGTTGAACCTGAAAATTGTTATTTATATAATATACAATAAAGATAAAATGAAAATTTACAAAGTTTTTTGAAAAAAATTCTTACCTGAAACACACCTGTCTTGTTGAATACCTGTGTTACTTGCTGATAACGAAGGTCTGATAAGTAGCAGATAACATAATCCGGAAATCTTTCATTTCTGTTACCATCGTCGGATTTAAAAACCATTATGATGAAGGGTCACTTCGGGGCACCCCCAGCTAAAGCACGATGTTTGGTCGGCGTTCAGCCGATCTTGTTTTCCATGCGTTGGCATATGAAATGTTGCTCATTCCTGTCATCTACGCCCGGTGCAATGTCGGGTCAAAATCAACGAAATTGTTATCAACTATACAGGCCCTATTATGGCCTACCCGATTCGATATGAGGGTATAACCCCCCTCCCCCTCTTTGGACTCGGGACTTGGGACTTATTTTCGGCGTACTTCGACTTAACCACTTGAGTCCATGTGTAGTGAAACACTTTACCGTAAACTCTGTGGTTACCAAGGGTTTGTATACACATTCATTTGGAATCCCCTTTTTAAGAGTCTAAATTAAAGGTAGAGATCGATGATAAGTCAGAGGTGTTACAAAAGAATTGAGGGGGAGTATATAAGGAAACCTAACCCAAGCGTCAGGGCTCTTAATTCCCGGCGCCAAAAGAAGAAAGACACCGACAAGGTAAATATCTGTTTAAATACTTAGATTATTAGTCTTTCCAGTATTCTAAAAGGATTAAATAGAGATATGTGTCTGTCATTGCAAGACCTCGGATATAGAGCCAGGTGATTTGACAGACTGTGAGCAGCTCATTTTTATTTGAAAGTGAGCCAAAGTGAGCCGTAGATAGTTTGAATTGAAGCCAAGTGATATGTCCATTCTATTTACAATGTGTTTAAGAATATAAGTCCCAGATTCCGAGAAACGACTCGGTAACGAACCAGAAGACACGCTACAAAATTTGGTGGCAGCGGTGGGATCTCAGACAACACTTTGTTAAAAAAACGAATAAATATTAGATAAAATAGTTTAAATAAATAGTTTTGAATTAGTGTTCGTTTTATCTTATTTTTAATAAAGAAATCATACTGTATATTTGTTGATTTTATTTTATATCATTAAATATGTATAGTACGTTTGAAGACGATATGTCTGAGGTTGAAATGGAAGATGAGCGCCTCAGTAAAAAAATCAACACCGAAAGATACAACATTTCGTACCGGCCAGTCGTTACAGTTTCAAACGGACTCTGGATTTGCTACCGCAAGGCCTTCAGATGAACTACCGAAATTGAAATCAGAAAGAAAAGGCCCGGATTCATCGCAATCCATTGATGAGGAAGTAAGAACATTAAAAGAGCAACTCGCTCAACTTAACGAGCTTCAACAATCGCGATATGATAAAATGTCAACCTATCAAACAGAAAATAAAATAGGCACAGAATATCAGGGGGCGTGTCCAAAGGAGACGGTTAGTCCTCTTCAATTAAGCAATGCTCATAACAATATAAATTACATTCCCCTAAAGGTAACAGTGCGTAAAAAGGTAGCTCGATCAAGTTCACAAACGCTCAGTTAGATGAGACCGAAAGTATGGAGAGCCGTGAAAACAAAAATACACGACAAACACCTATTCGTGTAAAATATTCTACATACGACGGTTCTTCATCGTGGTTAGATTATAAATGCCATTTCGAGGCATGTGCTCGTATAAATTTTTGGACAGAAGATGAATAGGGGTTGTGTTTAGCCGTTGCTTTACGTGGACAGGCACAAGGTACCCTAGGGATTTACCCGTTGCAAAGCAACAAAATTACAAATGTCTAGTTAATGCATTGGAAGAACGCTTTGCCCCACCTAATCAGACTGAGTTATATAGAGTTCAACTGATTGAAAAACGACATAAAGCAGGCGAGAGTTTCACTGAGTATGGACAGTCAGTACGGAGATTGGTTTATTTAGCTTATCAGACTGTTATGGCGGATGTACGTGATACGTTGGCAAAACAACATTTTATTGAGGCATTGTCAGATTCTAATATGCGAATTAGAATCAAACAATCAAGACTAGAAACACTGAATTACTCAATAAGAATCAGAAACATTCAATAGGGCTGAAAGTCAATGGACAGGAAACCACTCGTATTTACGCAACACTGTGAATCCTAGAGAGAAGAGTGAAACATCACACAATTCCGATAACCAAGGGTTAAAGAAATTGATGTTAGATATGCAAAACAAATTGTCCTCATTACAGAAAGATGTTTATCAGCTAAAAAGGGAAAGGTTTGGGGCGCGACGGTTTGATGCAGAAATTCGGTATCAAAGCCATAATTTTACTAGAGGCCGCGCGTTCAGGCAGTCTCGAAATAGACAGAAACATAGTTATCAAAACGAGAATACCCAAGCTAAAATTGAGAATTAGTATACGCAAGGGGGCCGGGGCATCAATTATTTCTGAAGAGCTTTATAAGAAAATGCAACAAGAAGCACGCCCTATTCTGAATAAAAGTGAACAACAAGTATTATCTGCAAGTGGTGATAAACTCGAGATTTTAAGTCAAGGTAATTTTCTCGTGAAATTTGACACAAAAGACCTCCTTTTTGAAGCTATTGTAGTAAAAATATCAGTCGATGGAATAATTGGCTTGGACTTCCTTTTACACACATATTAGCAAACGAAGTTTTGCAAATCAGTGGTAAGAAAATAAAACTGAGTTTCGAAGGAGTCTTTGGATGTATTCGTGTGATTAGCCAAGAAACCATATCACTTCCTGCTAGGAGCGAGATAATTATTTCAGGCAAGGTAGATATCCCGGATGTGAAGCGTCTGTCAAAATCAGATTTGATGGTAGAAACATAGACTCGTTCTTAAATTCGGATAGAGCATTAGTGGGTCGATCTTTGGTTAAATCGGGAAAAGAAGTTTTTGTCCGAATGATGAATACGTCAGTTGAACCACAAATCATATATTCTGGTACGACGGTTGCGCAAGTATTTCCTGTTAAAGATATAACAGAAACTAATAAAAGCCAACGTTCGGTAAACACTTTTCGACCGGATCTAGAAGATTTGATGTATAAACCATATAAATACCTAACAAAAGCGCAATATTCAAAAGTGAAACAACTGCTGGTAGAGTAGAGTAATCACTGTTTACATCTTGAGATACGGACTATGGGCTAACAAATGTTGTGAAACACCAGATCAATACAGACTCCGCAAATCCTATCAAGCAGGCACCCCGGAGATTTCCCGATGCATTGGCTAAAGAGGCGGATAGACAGGTCAAGGACATGCTTGACAAAAATGTGATAGTCCATTCATCTAGTCCATGGTCATCCCCAGTTGTCCTAGCCAAAAAGAAAGACAACATATTGAGGTTTTGTGTTGATTACAGGCATCTAAATTCGGTAACAATAAATGATGCTTACCCTTTAACGCGGATGGATGACCCATTTCACTCGGTCGTCTTCATTTATGTGCTGGTTATTGGCAGGTAGAATGTGACATCGCTGATAGACATAAGACTGCCTTTGCAATACGAATTTAGAGTTATGCCGTTTGGACTAAAACCGCCTCGTTCGAGCGCTTGATGGAAACTGTTCTATCTGGATTGCAATATGACATTTGTCTTATCTATCTGGATGGTATAATATTTTTAGGAGGGTCATTTGAAGATATGCTAACAAATTTAAAAACAGTTTTTAATAGGTTACTTGGCGCTTGTTTAAAAGTAAAAGCTAAGAAATGTTTCTTATTTGCCAAAAGCGTACCCTACTTAGGACATGTTATATCCGAATCTGGAATAGCAACTGACCCTAAAACTGCAGTAAAAGATTCTTGGCCAGTACCCACAAATGTAAAAGAGCTTAGATCATTTCTTGGATTCTGTGGGTACTATAGATAATTTATAAGAAACTTTTCCCAAATTTCGAAGTGTTTACACAAATTGACAGAAAAAGGAAGAAAATTTAAATGGACGCAAGTATGTAAAGAAGCTTTCCAAAATGTTAAGAAATATCTTACTTCTGCTCCAATACTTGCACACCCAGATTTTTCCAAAACATTTATTCTTGATGCTGATGCCAGCCACAATGCAATGGGAGCTGTGCTTTGACGGAAAAGAAAGAACAATAGCATTTGCTAGTCGAACTTTCTCAAAACAAGAGAGAAATTATTGCGACACACACAAAGAGTTACTGGCAGTGGGGAATTTTACAAAACACTTCAAGCATTATTTGTATTGTAAACTGTTCATAGTCAGAACTGACCATAGCTCATTGAAATGGCTTTTGAATTTTAAAGAGCCAGAACGGCAACTTGTCAGATGGCTTAAAGTCCTTAGTTCATATAACATGAAGATAGTACATCGGCCAGGGAAGCAGCATAGTAATGCTGAGCACTCAGCCGCATTCAATGTACACAGTGTGGTTTTGATCCAAAATGGTAAACAAAACCTCATCTCAAAATGTTCGGATTTTGAAAACAGATACATCCGGTGAAACGATGGAACTAAACTTAAAGGACAAACAAAAGAATGATAAAGATCTAGCCTTGGTACGAAAATGGTTAGAAAATAGACAAAAACCAGATATTAAGACAATTACAGGAATCCACCACAGATTATATTATGGAATCAGTTTGACTTATTGACAGTTTATAACGATATATTGTTTCGAAAACAAGAGGGCTCAAAGAACATCCAGGCAGTAGGACCTATGACTGAAAGAAGAACAGTGTTAGCTCATTTTCACGATTTCTGCACATCTGCTTATACGAAGAACACTGGCTAGGATTACAATCGGATGTCAAACGATATGTAACTGGTTGCACATTCTGCTCACAAAAGAAATTACCTAACAGAACAATAAGAGCTCCCATGTTGATCGCTGAGTCCGGGTTACCGATGGAACGCATAGCGATCGATATTTTATGCGAGCTTACACAAATGAGATATACTTGTCGTGGACGATTTCTATACGAAATGGGTAGAATGTATTGCCATGCCCAATATGAAAGCTCAAACAGTGGCAAAAATACTTGTTGAAAAAGTTATTGCAAGATTTGGAGTGCCGTGTGCTATACATACAGACCAAGGTGCTCAGTTTCTCTTTCAAAAACGCTATAAAATGTTGCAAATCAGTAAAACAAAAAACACGCCTTACCATCCCCAGTCAGATTGCATGGTAGAACGGTTCAACAGAACGTTATTATCAATGCTGTCTGCATTTGTTAACAAAAACCAAACAAATTGGGATGAACATCTACCCTTTGTCCTTATTGTCAATAGATCAGATGCTGACGACAGGTTTAACTCCCAACGCATTGATGCTGGGTAGAGAGGCAACTACTCCCTTAGATTACAATTTGCCATGCCCAGATCTATGACACATATACCTCAAAATCAATGGGCTTGGATTATCAAAGAGCGTATGGAGGAGTAAGAAAGAATGTAAAAGGAGCAATGCATGCTCAAAAAGTGTACCACGACCAGAAACAGTCATGGGAATGTTTCAGTGAAGGAAATCATGTTTTTGTGTTCCTCCCAAACGTTAAAAGTGGAACAACACCCAAACTAGCATGTTTGTGGAAAGGCCCATTCAAAGTCATATCAAAAATATCAGATGTCATTTTTAAAGTGAATTATGGTAGAAAGGGGCGACCCCAAATCATTCATATAAATCGAATGAAGAAACGACGACCACAAATTTTATTAGGGGAAGACTACTTCACATACAGGTTGATGAAAATTTGTTTGACATGCGTATCAATACACTGGTAGAAAATACATTAGCGGAAATTAACACAGATAGTCCTAGTGATGAGATTCATGACTGTTCTGTAAAAGAAACAGATGATAAAAAATATCAGAGTTAGGAGAAAACCATTGTGGTTAAAAGACTACGAAACAAGTTAAATCTTCCTCCAAAATAAAAATGTGACTGTTATAGCAAATTGTAATTGTTTAGACAAGTGGTACGGAGACTACCCTTTAGTAAGTAATTAGTATTGCATTTTTGTAGTGAAATAGAATAAACACTAACGTAAACGGTATGGTTACCAAGGGTTTGTATACACATGGGAATCCCCTTTTTAAGAGTCTACATTAAGGAACCCTAACCCAGGGCTCTTTATTCCCGCCATAAGAAGATAGACGCCGACAAGGCAAATATCTGTTTAAATGACGTGACTGAATAAGTCTTTCCAGTATTCTAAAATGATTAAATAGAGATGCAAGACCTCGGATATAGAGCCAGGTGAGCTGACTGACTGTGAGCAGCTCATTTTTATTTGGAAGCGAGCTGTGAATAGTTTGAATTGAAGCCAAGTGAGCTAGATTCCGGCCCAAGTTTACTTTAGAGGTCCCTATCATATTTGGGTACTCTCATGAATATACCAAATCTAACCCTAGAACACTAACCCTAACCCTATCTCTAACCCTAACCCTACCCCAAAACCTTAACCCTAACCCTAACCTAACGTAAAGAATGTAAATACGAAAAATTCACCACCCTAAAGTAGTGGGACCCCTAAAGTAAATGAAGGCCCAGATTCCGAGAAACGACTCTGTAACGAATCTGAAGACACTCTACACATGGACTCTACGGACTCAAAAGTAATAGGAATTTTGGACTTTTACAAATTGAAAAAAAAATCATAATAAAATTACAAAACGGACTCTTGACTTCAACTCAAGGGGGTAGGGGGGTTACACCCTCCGATATTTGTTTAACTTCGGGTTAGGGTAAGGGTAACATATCTGGTTCGCTAACTATTTCTTATGAGTTCATGAAATATAGCTTGGAACTTGTTCGTGTTCCTGGCCAAGTTCAAGTAAGACGACTAGCACGATATATTAATTTCACACTTCATTGTTTTATTCTGGACCGTGTTCGATTATCCTGTTCTATGAAACATTGATAATGGAGTAGCATAGAACAGGAACAGAACATTCAATATGGTAGTATGAATCCACATGATCGTGATTTTTATCTCGAAGCCATGAAATGGCTGGAGAGATGTTAATATGACAAGAAAAAATCACGTGAGGCGTCAACCCTAATAACAGCTCTAAAAGATGATCTTTATGCTTCCAATAAAATATAGTGCGCAAGTTTCTTTCAAAATCGTATACATTGTGTTTTTAAGTTATATTTCTTCATTTTCTTTGAGTTGAATACGGTGTTTTTATATTAAATTGAAATCAATATGCAAGTTTATCAAATTACTCGTTTTTTTTAATATTGCGTCGGATCAACGAAGCTGTCGCGCAGTAATTTGTCAAATATGAAAATAACATTTGTGACAGTTTATTGCATATATTTATAGCAATGAAATCGACATGCGAAAATCACACAATCCGATTATTTTCACGTATTGCGGAATAACTAAATACATGCAGACGTATGTGTTGATACAAATAAATAAATATTTTTTGTAAATAAATATCTTGGTCCCAGATAAGTTGAAAATAAATAATCTTGCCTGGTTACACTTGAAAATAAATATTCAGTCCACTCCTGAACAGAGAATAAGAAAATAAATAATCTGGCCCCCAAAGGCTTGGAAATAAATATTATGACCAGAATGGAGTTGAAAATTAATAATCTATCCTTTCCAAATATTCCAGCCTCCCTCCCCCCCAGGATCAAATGGTCGTCCCCTAAACACCAATGTTGAAATATATACCTGGAAATTCTGCGCGTCGGAAAGAAAGCACGCTTACATATGCAGCATTTCTTTGGATGACTGGATGACTACAAAGTTTTGTCACGTGTAGATTTTCAGGGCTTCGAGATTCAGCTCCATCGGAACTTTGATTTACCTTGATAACCCTTAACTAATTGAAACATTAAATGATTTATACATTATACAATTACTGCCCTCACATCCTCAGAAAGAGGTGAATATCGCAAATTGTCAGCTACGCTGAGGTTATTTCCCTAGGAATTTAGCTCGAAAAAATAACCTCAGTGTAGTTGACAATTTGGGATATTCATCAATTTCATGGGCCGTAAATGTTGTATTATACCGAACACACATTGGACATACGTAGCAACATTCTGGGTGAACATTCACCGGAGAATAATAGGGTTATTCCATGGACATTGTAAATATATGGGGGTATTCAGCGATGAATAATAGGGTTATTCAACGCTAGCAACAATTAAGATACAGATTAGCTAATTTTTTTTCATTTCATGTGACTATGTCTCATCCAACAGAATTGATTCTTTAATATGTAAGGTTATTATATAGATTATACCTTACAGTTCACTCAGAAACATGCTGAAAACATTTAGTTTCCTCAGATATCAAACGAAGGGCATATGTAATATGCACTCCTAAAATTGTGAAAATATATTTGTGTAACTTATTGCTATTGAGCTTTATTGATTATTATTCAAAATCAACTCGCGAATCAATCATTGAACCTGGCAGACGTATACATTTACTCTTCGTGCGTGTTTTAGTTCATCGGGCGTAGTTGATTATGACCGAAGGTATCACTATTCGATGAATCGAACATAAATTATTGAATTTCAATCGCGTGTTAAATAAACTTCGTAAATTTGTTGACATTTTTAAGGTTTTAGCATTACAATAAAGTCGTTCGTAGTTTTCGTCGCATTCACGCTGTTCCAAAAGCACCACCTCATTAGTTAGCACGGTCAGAACATGTCATGGGAAGAGATGTTGTGACTCACTCGATTACTGTTAGATTGTTCGAAAGCTATAATCGAGCACCACCTGACATTTCTAATCACATGTAACATTAAATAGTGTCCTCCGTGAAATATACACGGAATAAAACGCCGGGATGATTACTTTCGTTTCTGTGGGGGTTTTCAATATAAATATAACACACTCGGACACTATTTCACAGGACATTATTTTGGCTTACAATTTGGGAACCAATCTGAATCCTTTCTGGTTCTGCCAATGCCCTCTATTCGTGGTCAATATAGGCAACAATGACAATTAACATTGTCAAATCAAATGTAACGCAGAACTTAATTAATATAAGCATAGTAGGAGAACGAATCTGACACCGTAGCCGTATTTATATTAATTCTTCTTTAAAGATATCTCGTAAAATTTATAAGACATCTTATAAAGTATATAAGATGTCTTATATTCACAGGATATTCTCCACGTGTCCGTTAAATTAGCTTTGGGATCCAAAGACCTGAGGATTTCACACGCAAACTGGCCTCTCATTGAAATGCTGCCGATCTCTACTGAAATACATGATGACTCTTTACCAAACCCATCTGGGAGTTTTAAGTTTGGTTTTTCTTCCATAGTGCGACAGTGTTTTACCAGCAGACTAGGCTCCTTGAGCTAGCCGGCAGTTTAGCGGCGACCACTCTTTGACCCACCTTTCAAAATTTCGTTTTCCCCCTTTTTCCTTTTCATGATTGTGGTCATTCAGTTAGAAGTCTATCTGTCTTGGGTTTTATTCTTATGTTTATTATACTATAGGGAAACGGGACAGAGAAAGGGGAGGTTTAGATACCCATAAACCGGTTTAACACTTCCACTGGCTTTTGCTATTGGCATGTCCCGACTTCCTATCGCTGTTTACGTTTGTCTTTTGTATTTTTATTGTATGGTTTTTCTTGCGCAGTTCCTTGTTACTTTGTGGCATGTGACTATGTTTTTCGGCCATTGTAGGTGTTTCCTGTTATCTTTTTTATTCTATTTTTATGTGCTTATAAGATATTGTAGCGTGCTAAAATGCCAAATCTCAACCAATGATCTAAAAATATAACTATCCTTCCTGAATTAACCAAAGCCAAGAAACGTGCTCGCCAAAAGTAATACTATGTCTCGCCTTTACAGTACTAACTTTTAGTACTGGGTCATTTAAACTTCACTAATACTAATATAATGGCAGAATTAATTTAATACTTTTGATTCAATCTATAATTTATTAGTCCATTTTATAATTTCCAATGATTTTATATATTTAAAAGAATTACAAGATATCCTAATCCTGAAACCTTACAGGATATGTGGATAAAATTACTACGATTATTGGACTAAATAAAATATTGTCCAGACCCTTAGACTTTACAGGATATGTGGACCAAATTATCTTAATTACCAAAAATATAAGTCTATGTCTCCAGATACACTAATAACACAAACAAATGTAAAATTTAAATGTGTTAATTTTATTTAAACCTTGTACTGCTTTAAATTTATGTGAATTGTTAAACAAGGCATGTACTAGCCACCTTGCTAGTAATATATGTCTTGTAAGTGGATAAATTTACTTTGTTAAAATTTTGGCAAGACAGGTACTATCAGTTTCGATAGTAATATTGTCTTGAATGTCTAAAAGTGTACTTTTAATTTACTTGTATTTAAAACAAGACATGTACTAGCCACCTCGCTAGTAATATTTGTCTTGTGTTATCAGAAATTTATAAAATTGATAAATTTGGACAAGACAAGTACTATACACTTTAATAGTAATGTTTGTCTTGGGTTTCTAAACTGAACTTTACTTTAAATTTTAGAACAAGATAGGTACTAGCCACTTTACTAGTAATGTATATCTTGTATTTTTATTAAATTTTGACAAGACAAGTACTATCCACTTTGATAGTAATGTTTGCCTTGGATCTCCAAAACTGTACTTTAATTTAAACAAGACATGTACTAACAACCTCGCTAGTAATGTGTATCGTGCACTGTTTAACAAGACAAGTACTATCCACTTCGATAGTAATGTTTGTCTTGGTTTTCTTAAATGTTTTAGTATTTTAGTATTCTACTTGTTTATTTATTAATTTTTATACTAACACAGTTATTTGAGATTTGTATACTAACAATCTTGCAAGTATTTGCTTTTACTGTTTTTCTGAAAGTTAAACTTTATTTCCAAAAGTTTGTTGTTTTGCATGAAATTTGCAAATTTGCTGAATTTCCATAACTTAAGCTTAGTTGTGTTTATTTATGATACGTGTTCCTTCGGTTAAATTGTTTGTTAAAACATTTACTTTTAATTAATAACAATTAACACTAAATTACTGGAAAATTTGGACAAGGCATGTAGGTAATGTATATCTTGGAATCCAAAAGTATTAGTTTATTTTAGTTTTAAACTTTTACACAATTTATAATTTTGGACAAGACAGGTACTAACAACTTCGCTAGTAATGTATGTCTCGTAGTTCCCACAAGTAGTATTTTATTTTAGTTATTTTTGATATTTTTATACAGATTTAAATTTGGACAAGACAGGTACTAGTAACCTCACTAGTAATTTATGACTTGTAGTTTCCCAAAGATTTCCATAATTTTAAAGTATAACTGGAGATCAAAATATCACAATAAATATGTTTCAAAAGATAACAATATTTAAATGATTCACAATAACAACATATTGTCTCTTGACATTTTACTGTTTCTTGTAACAAATTTCAGTTATTTTCCAATAATTTCCAAAATTCCCTAAATCATAAAAATTCACTGAATAATTTAGTAAATAACTTTTGTAATGAATAAAACTATTAAAAATTAAACTTTTAGCATCTTTTTAGTAGTTTCTAAACGCAAAAATGTCCTTACTTCAAAGTTTTGTTTGAAAAATATTATTTTTGCCAAAATTACTGGTGTTTCCTTTGAAAAATGGCGTGAAGTGACGTCAATTTAGCGTTTCGTCGCCTTTTTATACCAGCACCGAAAATCTGGTGCACTGCACGAAAACTCTGGTGCAGATAACGTTAACCAATGAAAAATTAAAGAAGAAAAATCATTAATCCAATCAAAACGTATTTTCGAATGAAATTTACTAGAATATCTAAAAATTATTGAAAAAGCAAAAATTTATCATTAGATATCAAGAAACATTCATTTCTATTCATACGATATAAAAATACAATTTATTTGCATAAGTTTAGCGACAACCAATGAAATTGTTGGCGCTCTCTAGTAACAAAATGGCCGACTTCGTAAAGAAGCAAGTGTTTGCAGACACAGAGATCGAATAATATACCCATTTAACAGAAGTTTTTAGCAGTGAAAACACGATTCTAAGATGTATGGTAATAGGTTTACATGACACATCAAAAATTTGTGTAATTATCAAAAACATGGTTTGATCTCTGCATCGGTAAACGCGGGGCACATCTCAAAATACAAAAATGTCAACACACGTGGTCTCAATAAAAATCAATCATAACATTGTCTAACTTAATTAGACTTTGAAAACTTTATGATCCAAGGCAAATATTCATTAAAACAAGATGAAGAATATCAGCAATAACACTTTATGAAATTCATTATTGCTAAAAATGTGAAATTTGACTTAAAAGAAACATATGTCAAAATTTGGAAAAAATTCTCCCCCATTATGAATACTGACAATAGAGCTATAAAGCTTGACATATGGATACAAAATCCCTAATATTACAATATCTTATATACTTTATAAGATATCTTATATACTTACAGATATCTTATATAATTCATAATTATTCTATAAGACATCTCATATTCTTTATGAGATATCAGTAGTATATAGGCACGGGCAAAGTCGGAACACTTTCTCATTCAATTCTAAGAGTTATTTCCTCTTGTCCGCCATAAGTCTAAAGTGTCGTCGCTATTTTTTGATTTGCCGCCATTTATTTTCTTGAACTGGAAGTGCGGACTTGAGAAAATACACCCTTAAATTGACCAATCAGGAATTTTGTATATGCTCAGTCAACCTGCGAATAAAAACTGGACATCGAAAGGGCGGACCTAAGCGAAGACACCTGTTGTCGGGTCCAAAGTTTATTTTCAGTGTACTATAGCTCATTATCCTTCTGTCCCTTGCTGCTGCTGCAATGCTGGTGGACTGGTAGTCCCCGAGGGTATTCGCCAGCCCAGTAGTCAGTACTTCGGTGCTGACGCGAAAGCCGATTCTATTTGAAATTTGCGATATCTAAATTTTTGTAAATTTTGTTGAAACTAAGGAGTATCTACCTCATGCAAAGCTCTGACCTTAGCTGGTTTTGGATTTACATTTAGATCATATTGGTTATTTGCTCTCTATCAGTTTTGAACATCTTTGAGTCAATGGTCTTCCAAAAAGTTAGATTTTATCTACACTGAAGCGAAATAAATTGTCGAAATGCGCATATGCAACAGGGGTTACCTCAGTTATTACGTCACGCCTTCTCTTTATTATGTGACCTTCGGAGGGTATTCACCAGCCCAGTAGTCAGTACTTCGGTGCTGACGCGAAAGCCGATTCTATTTGAAATTTTGCGATATCTTTTGTTGAAACTAAGGAGTATCTACCTCATGCAAAGCTCTGTCCTTAGCTGGTTTTGGATTTACATTTAGATCATATTGGTTATTTGTTCTCTATCAGTTTTGAACATCTTTGAGTCAATGGTCTTCCAAAAAGTTAGATTTTATCTACACTGAAGCGAAATAAATTGTCGAAATGCGCATATGCAGAATATAAGTTCACAGTAACTTCGGTATTTAGTTAAGGAACAGTCACAATGTTCTCCTGCAAGGCGTGTGCGAAGCAGTTTACTTAGAAGAACTTGTTACGTTATATGAAGAACTACCCAGCGGACCAATATGCGTATACCTGTGGTGAGTGTGGGAAAGACTTTGCAAGGAAGGATGCCCTAGATAGGCATCTATAGACCAACCAGCAAGAAGGGAAGAAGTCAGCACAGATTTACAGCTGCAGTATATGTAATAAAACTTAAAGGTTCACCAGAGCTGATTCCAGGAAGAGGCATGACACGTGAGAGACCAGATGACAAGGAGAGTCCACCGATGAAGACACCAGGAGCTGCAGAGCCTAGACCTGTGGTGAAAAAGATAAGGAGAGAGTCACCTCCACCCATCGAGAGTCTGAACCAGTGGTGTTGCCGGAAGATCCAGAGACAAGGACCCTGTAACTGAGCCTCTGGAGGTCCATAAGAGGTGACCGGCATAACTTCACTCTGAACCAGTTGTCAGGCTCAATCTTTGAAGGGATGTTGCAGAACCTGGCCAACCAGCAGACCACGACTGTGAAAATAAGCCTGTCTTTTGGTTTTATCCTTAGACGCCCAGAAACTGGAGAGCTNCGCTACTACAACCAGAGCCAGAACAACGCCAAGTTTTTTAAATGCCCCATTTCATCAGGTCAGAAGAAGAGTTGGAAAAGCAGACACGATGTCATGGAGTATGTGCGGCAACAGAGACCAGATACCAAACGGGTATCACGATCTATCACCTGCTGACGAATGTCATATTCTATTTAACCCGAGTTTTTAAACTTTGTTAAACTTTGCAACAAAAGTAACTCGTTTGAACTGGTTCTCGAAAGTAAGAGTGCCAACTGGTTCCCAAAAGTTAGAGTTAAAGAAAGTTGGAGCGCCAAATAGGAAAAGTTAGAGCGCCAAAATAGTTATAAAAGGAAGTGTAAATGGAGGTCTCTTTCAGTTCGTCATGGACAGTCTGGAGGTCTACGAGCGTATAGTGCTCGCTATGTTTGAAGATGGTGTACTCAACCCTCGACGATTATAAATATTATATGTGGTCAAAGGGCAAAGGATGATGGTGCTTGTGACAGAACTTTGCCCGATATATTATATGCTTGTTGATGGCCCCGCATCCATGAAAGGGGGATATATGGGTGTGGCTTTGTTCAACATTTAGTAAGTGAATTCCGCTCAAACCGGTGCTAGGGGATGTCTTGAACTTACTATGAGGTAGGGGTGTTTGCTTTTTGTTGAACGCTTCATGGTGACTTCAAAAAGAACAACAATGAAAGCGTTCTTCCATATGCTTAATCTTACTATGTATTTATAGGGTATTTGTCCCATGTACATTTACTCCACGTCCCTTTATTTGTTCACTCAAATCAATTGTGCTGAATACAAAGATAGAGCAACAAAGATATGGGCAGCTCATCATCAATTGACCGAAGAAATAGGAAAAGTGGATTGAATGTGTATATAATGTGGAACAATAAAATTGCAGGGATTTCAACCAATCAAAATCCTACATTTACAATTAATTAACCAATCAGAAACCGTCTTACCAATATTTACTGACGAATCACAGCCGTAGTACTGGCCAAAGCACAATCTCAGGATATCCTTTAAGAAAAAATAGGTTTATCAAATGTAACTATTGACAGTAAATTAAACAAATAATGGTAAATTGCACTATTTTTAGTTAAATAAGTTGACACATGTAAATTATTATTTATTTAGACAGTGTATGCAGTTTTACCTATTAACTTGGAAAGTCGCAGGAAAAACACCATCAGATAGCATCTAGTAATAAAATTAGCTGTTCAGATCGAACTATATTTGAAAACTGACTGTAACTCCTTCGAGAATGTAAACGAATGTAAACAATACGACTAAAATTAGTTCTACATCCGGTTGACATTCAAAACAAGATGAAAGTAAAGTGTTAAGGTTTAATACACAGAACTTATGGCAATTAAACTTTATGAGAATGGATAAAAATACGTTAATTAGGATACATGAATGTTATTCTTATCAACTTTTTTACAACTTTTATTAGGTAACACTCGGACACAAAAGAAGAGAAACATCGTTGGCAAGGTAGATTCATGAGCAAAACATACGAGTTGTTGCAAGGTCAAGGTTACAAAGTATGACGGACTTAATATTGAGGGAAATACGAAGTACAAATATAACTTGAACTACGATATACTTAACGAATTATGTTCATAACACTGCCCTTTATCAAATTAAACAATTCTGTCCGCAGAATTTATCAAAATATACTAGTATACTTGTTAAACAACATCCTGTGAAAGTTATTAATGAAAAAAATATGTTGAATGAAGATTAAAAAAAATTACCAACCGAATCATATGTCGGTGACATGCCAAGACCTGATGGCTTGAAAACCAACTTTTGTAATTTACACGGTCATTACTATAATAATTTGTTTATGGTACTGTTCAATTTTCACACATCGTTATTCATGTAATAAAGCGTTATTTTGCCCTGATTGCTATTTTAAACGACTTTTTGAAATTAAAAAAATGCTTTGAATTTTTTTTAAATGCGCCTATTCCAGCTAAATGTGATTTTGATCACAGGAAAAAAGTGTGATAGTATGAGGTTTACCCACAGGTTGAAGTTTTTTTTCTGTGAAGGATGTATGATATTATCATGAAACTTTATATAAATACGCATTAGCTTCTAATTAAACAAAAATCATAATAAAATTTTACCCATGCTACCAACTTCATGCTTCACTGATCACGAGAAAAAAGTGTGATAGTATGAGGTTTACCCACAGGTTGAAGGTTTTTTTCTGTGAAGGATGTATGCTATTATCATGAAACTTTATGTAAATACACATTAGCGTCTAATTAAACAATAAACAGCTGCGCCAAGTCGCATGATACGCCCGTCGTCACCCTTCAAAGCTTTAAGTGATTTAGGTAAGGGGTTCTCAATTCAGAAGCACCTGTAACTGCCTAATTAAGCTTGATATATCTTTAAGAAATTAATCTGCAAAGTTTGATGTGAGCTGATCAAATTATTTATCAGTCAGAGTGTGACTTGTAAAATATTGCCTTAAAATTGAAATTAAAAAGAAAAATCAAAGTTGCACGAATAAGTATACAGATCATGAGGCTATCATGTCCAATACCTCTACAAAGTTTAAAGTGAATTGACCAAAGGGTTGTCAAGTTAGAGCGTGACATGTAAAAAATTGCTTTAAAAATTGAGGAATAAAGTCCCATAACCCCTGAAAGAAAAATTGAAATTTCACGAAAAAGTATACAGATCGTGTGACCATCGTACTCAATACCTCTACAAAGTTTGAAGTAAATTGGCCTAAGGGTTGTCAAGTTAGAGCGCGAAATGTAAAAAATTGCCTTAAAATTGACGAATAAAATCCCATAACTCTTGCAAGAAAAATCGAAATTTCACGAAAAAGTATACAGATCGTGAGACCATCATACCCAATACTTCTACAAAGTTTGAAGGGAATTGGCCTAAGGGTTGCCAAGTTAGAGCGCGACATGTAAAAATTTGCCTTAAAATTGACGAATAAAGTCCCATAACTCCTGCAAGAAAAATCGAAATTTCACGAAAAAGTATAGAGATTGTGAGGCCATCATATCCAATACCTCTACAAAGTTTGAAGTGAACTGGCCGAACGGTTGTCAAGTTAGAGCACGACATATGAAACAGACGGACAGACAGACGGACGGACAATCGGACTATGGTATACCATAATACGTCCGTCATTAGACGGGCGTATAAAAATCATAATAAAATTTTACCCATGCTACCAACTTCATGCTTCACTGATCACGGGAAAAAAATGTGATAGTATGAAGTTTACCCACAGGTTGAAGTTTTTTTTCTATGAAGGATGTTATATATTACACAGTCTGTTAGTGACCTAATATGGTATATACACGGTCAGTTAATTTGATATTGGGCGAGAGCGTAGCTCGAGCCCCAATATTAAATTTACTGACCGTGTATATACCATATTAGGTCACTAACATACTGTGTAATGTTTATATCCTACCGATAGTCCATTAAACAAATAAAACATTGTGAAAACCGCAACAAAGTTATTGATGTTTACATGGTGACGTCGTGTAATGGCTGCCACTGACTGTATATTTTTCACGATCACCCCATATGGAATATATACGGTCAGCACGTGACGTCGTTTTGACCAATCAGCATCCAGGGAATTTACTAGAGGTAGGATATATGCTATTATCATTAAACTTTACATAAATACACATTAGCATCTAATTAAACAAAAATCATAATAAAATTTTACCCATGCAATCAACTTCATGCTACACTGTCACAGGAAAAAGATTTACGCACAGGTTGAAGTTTTTTTCTGTGAAGGATCTATGCTATTATCATTTAACCTTACATAAACACACATTAGCATCTAATTAAACAAAAATCATAATAAAAATTTATCCATGCTACCAACTTCATGCTTCAGTGATCATGGAAAAAGGGGTATAGTATCCAGTTTGTAGTTTTTTCTCTGTGAAGGATGTATGCTATTATATATCGACTGAACAACGTTCAATATGGATTTCCCAGTTGCTTTAGGCAAGTTGTTGGACACCGTTGGTATGGAGGGAAGTAAGCTGACATGGAACTTCCAAGCCAGTCCCGATAATACGATCATCACGCTAAAATGGGTCAAAGCTCCGGGACAGCCGAAAGATGATTCAGCTTGTATGCCGAGCAAAGCCCCTAAAAGAAAAAGAAGACTTCTGCAGCTACAAGGAAGAGAAAATAAACGTAAGGACCAGTGGCTCAAGACAATAAATAACAATTAATAATAATAAAAATAATAAATGAAAGCATATATATGCACGTCTACCACAGATGCACCTCATACTATGAAAAATTGAGTAATATTAAGCATGCCCGGTGCATTTGGATAAAAAACCGCATTCACATACAGAACAGAATGCAACAGGTACCATGAGACGATGCACAGAGGGAATTTTTTCCACCGTGCCTGTTGCAGTCTGTCTATGATGGTAACATAGATCTAGCAATGGTAGGAACAGCAACAAGTAAAGGAAATAAAGATATAGTGTAGTAGAGTTGGCTATGAAGTTATCTTTCTTTAAATTCTGTGTTTTTGAAATTGACCAATAATTATTACATTTTTGATAAAATCGTTTTAATTTTCATACTTTATCTAGTTAAAAAGCATTTAATTTCATTAAATAGAATAATTTATAAATATAATGGTCTTTAAATCCCTAATTTTAATTTCTCTTTATAGATCTTACAGGAAAATATTTATTTTTGATATATTAAATGTTGATTAGATTATTTATTGTTATGGGGCTATCTCATAGCCCAAATTAGGAGGTCCTCGACTTCCAATAACCGACCGTTTGCAAAGATATACCGGGTATAT
>MJUU01062445.1:9743-31250 GCA_002080025.1 Modiolus philippinarum
CCCCATTGTGAACTTTCCCTTTCTTAGCAGCAATATACCTACCTCTCCAGCCTATGGAGTGTACATTTCACAGTTGATTCGTTACTGTCGAGCTTGTAGTTTGTACAGTGATTTTTTGAACAGAGCAAAAATACTGTCCCTAAAGCTGCTTAGTCAGGGATTTGTTCAACCTTTGTTAATTTCATCCCTCAAGAAATTCTATGGCCGTCACCATAGCATCATTGAAAGATATGACGTGTCAGTATCCCAAATGAAAGTGGACATTTTCAGCTAGATTCACGTCTTCCCGGATTTGACTACCGACTTTGACATTTTCCCGGATTGAATCACTCACAGTGTGACGGGTGCTGTTAACAGAGCAGGACATGCTTACCCTTCCGGAGCACCTGGTGTCACTCTTAGTTTCACTGGAGTTCACACTGTGAGTGCCTTTGTTCTGAATGTTGTGGTTTCTGGTTCTGTGCTTTGTGTCTGTCTGGCGTCATTGTTTTTGTGTCTAACGTCATTGTTTTCTGTGTTCTCGTTTTTGCCCTGTCTTTGGACTTCGATTTTTGTGAGTATCACCCCTTTGTTCCTTCGGTGTTCTACTGCCGTTGTTTGTTACCATGAAATCACCATTATTCATTACTAGATACTTTAAATTAACCACCCATTCATCACTTAATGTTGATCTTTTAATATTTATGCTGGTATTTGTTGTTCATATACAACGTATCATGATATGTTTTCATAGTTTATATCACTTCATGATGATGTTAAAACGTTTGATATTGTGCTTTGATATCAAAGTTCATATAATTAACGATATGTTGTCATGTTTTATTGTGTTATTGTTCATATTTTACATTACATATTGTGATTTGGTGTTCATATTCATGTTGTATCATTCAATATTGATACCATTAATGCTTGTATGTATTGTTCATATTGTCTTCAATATTATTTTGTTTTCATAGTTTGTATTACTTCATGTTAATCTTTATGTTTGTATTTGTAGATCATATTGTATTCAGCATCGATTTGTTTTCACTTGATGATTATTTCGTCTTCCATTTGTTATCCTTCATATCAAAGTGCTTCCATGGTCATGGATGACCTAATGTTCATATCAATGTCATATCAAAGTTGTTAAGCATTGTATCAGTTCATTGTCATAGTTGACATATCATGTTATGTATTCATGTAGCAGTTCATATCAATGTCATTATGTTGTTATGTTTTATTGTGTTTGTGTTCATATTTTATGTTATGTTTTGATGTTAAAGTTTACTTTTGTGCTTGTGTTCATATTTAACATATAATATTATGTTTTCATGGAACAGTTCACTTTGGTTTCATACTTTGTTGTGTTTGTTTTCATACTTAACGTTATGTGTCGTATTTTGGTGTAACATTCTTGTCAATATTCATATGTATACGTGTTTTGTCTCGTTCAATGTTGATGTTTTAACCTTTCTCTTTGTATTTGTTGTTCAATAAGCAATAACATTGATTTGTTTTCAAAGTTTGTGTCACTTCATGTTTATCTTTAATCATCGATGTATTGTATTTATTGTTCATTTGGTCATCAGTATCTATTTGTTTTCATAGTTAATGTCAGTTCATAGTCATAGTCGACGTTATTCTTCCACTTTTAGTATTTCAGTGTTTTCATATTGTCTTCGGTATCGATTTGTTTAAATATTTGTATGTGATTGTGTCATTCTTAACAAATATTTAATGTTTTATTTAAGTTTTGTTTCCATTCATGTCAATAAGTTTTCGTGTTTGTTGTATTTGTGTTCATATTTTACATTTCATATCGTGTTTTGCTGTTCAAGTTTGCATTTGTTTTCGTATTTGTTGTGTTTGTGTTCATACTTAGCGTTATGTGTCGTGTTTTGGTGTTAACATTTGTGTCAATGTGCATATGTTTACATATTTCGTGTTAATTAATGTTCTTTTAGTGCTTAAGTAAAAATTGTATAAAAGTTCTGATGTGTTTAGCATTCTTGTTGTTAAGTTCTGATCTTTTATTTTACTTCATAGCCCTAGTTGACGTTATGTCTCCGTTAAGTTTACATTAATTTCATTATGTTTAGATGTTTCGTTATATTTGTGGTCATATTTCATGTGTTCCAATGTTCATGTTAAAATAAACGTTGTTAAGTTGTAGTGTTTTGTTACATTTGTGTTCATATTTAAAGTATCCTGTTGTAGTTTTATGTAACAGTTCATATCAATATAACTACGCTTGATGTTTTGTATTACGTTATCTTTATATTTATCATTTCATGTGTTGTTTTAATGTAAACATTCATTTCAGTGACAATATGCTTTCATAGTTTGTATTATTTCATGTTGATCTTTATGTTTATTCGTAGATCATATTGTATTCAGGATCGATTTGATTCACAGTATCACTTGATGTTTATTTCGTCTCTCATTTGTAATCATTCATATCAAAGTTAATATGCTTACATGATTCAGAGTCATAGATGGTTTATTGTTTTGTTTAGTATACATTAATGTCGTTGTCATGTTCTGTTGTGTTTGTGTTCACATTCGTAGGTTTTCATGTTGTATCACTTCACGCTGATCTTTATGTTTGTATTTGAAGTTCATATTGTCTTCGCACTAGCAAAACCCTACCGCTGGCTTTTCGTAGTGCCGGTACCAAGTCCGGCTGTCCCGAGTTCCTATTGTTATCTACGTTTTTCTTTTGTCTCATTCGTGTTCTTCATGTGTAGTTCCTTGGCAGATTGTGGCATGTAATTATAATTTTCAGCTATTGTAGGTCTTTCCTGTTATCCATTTTTTTAGAGTCGGTATCTATTGTCTTCACTTGATGTTTATTTCCTCTTGTTATCATTCGTACCAAAGTGCTTACACATTTTTTTGTTTATAGTCATAGATAACGTTATGTTCATATCAATTTCCGTAAGATCTTTTGTTATATGTGTGGTTATAGTTGACGTTTCATTGTGTGTTTTCAATGAATTATGATGTCCATCACTATGGTTAGGGTCACGCTATGATTAAACTAGGGTTATTGATGGCTTAGACTTAGTTGTGGTTAATAAAGCCCAAGGTAAGGGTTTTTGGTTAATGTTAGCTTTATTAGGGAATAGAGTTGTGGGTATGATTACTGTTAAGTTTTGTTTTCTCTATCATGGGTTAGGGTAAAACTAATTTCATTAGTGGAGGATAATTACCAGCATTAAAAGTCAGAGTTAGTTATGGTTGTGGATTGTTTGAAGGCTTTAGTTTACCATTATAAGTTCTAGTGTTAGTATCGCATACATCATTTGGAATCGAATTGGCATATGATTAGTATTTATCATTAAGGTTAGGGTTATTATTCTTTTGAGGGTTTACATATGCTATCATTGTGTTAAATAGTGTAACTAGGGGATTCATACATTAGTTCATTAAATACATCAGTTGGGTAAGAATTACATATATCTTAATAATTAGTGATAAGGTTATAACTAGAAAACACGAGGGGACTTTATAAACATAAGTAGATGATATAAATCGGATAATGGTTTTTATGAAATAAAAACGATACGCTAGGCTATGGAATAGCCTTGGATAGAAAATTGCGTGTTTGATTGACAAGGGTGTGGTGGCTTATGATTTCTTTGTATACTCAAATCAATACTTGAAGTAAGCCTTTCTGGGTACTTCTTTATAAATTCTTCTATTGGTCTACACATGTGATAAAACAGTCACTGATTTGATCAAACCTCTCATTTTTTGCCAACAGCAACTGAAAGTAGTTTCATGCCTTTGTTTTGTTTTTTTGTTTTTTTTGTTTTTGCATTCTCCTAGGGTGTTGAGTTTTTTATCTTTTATCCCTCAACAGAGACAAACTTTATTAACTAAAATGTATACAAGTATTGAAGCAGTGCATTTGTGTGAATGCTTTCTAGCAATTCTGAGCATTTAATACTTCAACTATGGCTTCAGGTTCCACAGACAATCCTTACAACCAATGTAACTGAGGGGTTTTTCTAGCGCAGCATGCTATGACCACAACATGTTGACAACAAATAAATATGCACCTAGTTAGTACTTGCTTAATTTCATGTGATTAATACAATAATAAGTTAACCTTTTACAGCACACACAAATAAACACCGGTAGCTCTTTATTCTTCCGCAAAAAACGCAATTTTATCTCTTTCCATCTTTCGTTCTCCATTGCCTAAGTATCTCAACAAACTACAATCACGCTTTGTTTAACACAATTGAAAAGTCTTTTATAGTATTTATATATTATTGATTATTGCACAATACCTCATCTTTATTTATTAACTTCTGGTTTTTAATTTATACATTACTGTTCTTATTCTTTTTATCATATCTATATTTATAAATCTAGCTAAGCGATATTGCAAATACTAATCCCATCATCCTCTGCAAACCTGTTCCCAGTACCACCTATAGTAAATGTTTATAATACTTTTCAACTTCCACAAGGAAACAGAAAAATTAAACCCCGCCCCGTTTTATCAGGACGAAACTAGACGCCATTTTGATTTTCGAGAATCTGAAATTCCTATTGGTCAATAGTTTTCTGCGCAAGCGTACTCCTCACATCCCCCTAAGAACTATCTATATAGCTAGGCTATTCCATAGCCTAGCTAATCATCAATGTTCGGGTTAGAGTTAAATTTAGTGAATGTTAGGGTAAAGTAGTTCAGGTAAGAAAAAAATAATCAGAAAGTTGTTGGGATATTTAATAATTAGCCAAAATAGAAATAACATTAAAATAATTAAATGAATGAGTAAATAAAATAATTATGACAAATCAACAGAATAAAAAAAAGTAAAAACTAATAAAAAATGTTAATAAACTAAACAAAAATAAATAAATAAAATAAATAAGTATTATAATTATTGATAATAATAATAATAATGAATAAATAAAAATAAATGAAAAATAAACAATAAGTTAAAAAAAATGAAATAAAAAAAGTGAATTAAATAATTATAAAAGTAATAATAAAAATAATTAATAAAAAATAATTAATTAAGAATATCAATAAATTATCTTACAGATAATGAAAATAATAATTAAATAATAAAATAAAAATAAAAGTAACAAAAGAAATAAAATAATATAATAAATATTTCATAAAAGAAAAAATAATCAACAAACTAAAAGAGTAATAATAATAATGATAAATAATGAAATAGTAATAATAGAAATAATAACATTAAAAAAGTTAAATAAGATAATAATAAAAATAAAAAATAAAATAAATTAATAATAGATAATTGATTAAGAATATAAATAAATTAAATAATATAAAATAATAAAATGTAAGTAATAAAATAAATGAATAATAATATTATAATAAAAGATAAAGGGGAGATAACTCAATTAATTTTTAAAATGTGAGAATAGTACTAGGTAAAGATAAACCTGCAAAAATGGTTATGGTTACTGTTATATACATAAGGGTTAGGGTTACTGATATATACATAAAGGTCAGGGTTATATTCAGTAGGGTTAGGGTTATATACATTAGGGTAAGGGTTATACATGAGGGTTAGGGTTTAGGGTTATGTCTATCGGAGTCTAGGAAGATGCTTATTTCGCTGAACTTGATTACTCTTTTATTTAGGGGCCAACTCCGACCTACCGTTGGATGTGGGGTTTCCTCACCGTTCATTGAAGATCTTATGGTGGCTTTGAGTTGTTATTGCTCCCCTTAGGGTCGTTGTCTCTTTGACACATTCCCCGTTTCCCTTCTTTTTCTTATAAGAATTACTGTTATTACATAAGGATCAGGGTTATATACATACTATTAAGCGTTAGAATTATACACAATAGCTTTAAGGTTATATACATAAGTGTCAGTGTTACTGTTATATACATAAGGGTTATCGTTCTATACATAAAGGTTAGGGTTATATACATAAGGGTTAGGGTAAATAAATTATGAATAGGCTGAGATTTAGGGTTAGAGTGTAAGGTATAGGGCAAAAATTAGGGTTGAGGGAGAGTTAGGTTTTCCAATAAAAGCTTCTTGGAGATACAGCTGGATATAATTGAATCAAAGGCAGGGTTTGCTTTTTAAGATTTAAAGACTTCTGTGTCCAAGTGGGCACCTCGTCAAATGAGAACCCCACAAAATACACTATTAATACAAAAGCACCTCGTCAAATGATAATCGAGTAAGGTAAAGTGTAAATACATTAGCACCTCGTCAAATGATAATCGAGAAAAGTAAAGTGTAAATACATTAGCACATCGTCAAATGAGAACCCAATGAAATACTATTAATATATAAGCACCTTGTCAAACGAGAACCAATAGATATACTAATAATATATAAGCACCTCGTCAGATGAGGACCCAATGAAATACTATTAATATATAAGCATCATATACGACCCATGATGTATAGTATTAATACGAAAGCAACTCGTCAAATGAGAGCCCAATGAAATACTATTAATATACAAGCATGTCGTCAGTTGAGGACACAATGAAATACTATTAATATACAAGCATGTCGTCAGTTGAGGACACAATGAAATACTATTAATATATAAGCATCAAATACGAACCCATGATGTATAGTATTAATACGAAAGCACCTCGTAAAATGAGAATATAAGCACCTCGTCAAATGAGAACCCAATGAAATACTATTGATATATAAGCACCTCGTCAATTGAGGACCCAATGAAATATTAATAATACATGTATATAAGCACTTCGTCAAACGAGGACCTATAAAATATACTAATAATATATAAGCACCTCGTTATTAAAATAAGAATAAACAACGAAAAAACTAAGGTCTATCGCATAGAAAAAGCCTTATTCAGAATGCCCACTTGCTACTTCGTAAGGACCTCGTTTAATGAAAACCCAATGCGATATACTATTAATGTATTAGCACGTCGTCAAATGAGAGCCAAATAAAATATACTATAAATACATTAGCACCTCGTCTAATAAAAATATTATACTAGAACATAAGCACTTAAATAGGCGAGATCCAGGTTAAAGGCGAGACACCTTTGGCAAGGCCCATGACACTCTAAGAGTAGATCAGCACCTCGTCGCACCTAGTCAGCACCTCGTCAATTGAAAATCAATTAATATAGTATTAATACAGTAGCACCTCGTTGCCACTCGTCAGGCACCTCGTCAAATGATAGCCAAAGGCCACATTATATACCACTTAAATCATTGTGTAATATACGCAGGTTATTGATGCCACATGAAGAATAAAAGGAACTCGTAATTATGAGTTAACTATCTCGCAATTATGATTTAATTATCCTGTAATAACGACATAATTATCTGAACTCATAATTATGAGATAATATCTCGTAATAATGACTTAATTGTCTTGAAATTATGAGTTAATTATTTTAACAATGAGTTAATTATCTTGTAATCATTAGTTTATTATCTCGTAACTATGAGATAATATCTAGTAATTATGAGATAATGTCTGATAATTTTGAAATAATTATCTCATAATTATGATTATTATCTCATAAGTTAATATCTCGTTATTATGAAATATCATCTCGTAATAATGAGATATAAGCTTATAATAACGAGATTTGTTCCCCTGATGCATCAATACGCTTCCGTAGTGATATCATTTTAAGCTCGGACCAACTATATCATCTGCAGGTCATTTTTATTCTAACATTATAAAATTTTGAAACTTTGAAAGTATGCAAATCGGAGTATTCAATGCGATCAGATCTTTGTCTAAAAAAGTTAGCTTTTTTAAGGGAATCATATTTTCAGGGTTTGTAGATAAATTAAATATGAAATGAAAGCACATGCGATACCATTGTATTATATTATATATACTTCGCCATAAGTTAAGCAACACCCTTGTATTTTTGGAAGAATTCATTTTGAATTTGAAATATCTATAAGTCGTACATTGATGAACAATAATAGTAAAACATAAGTTAAAACAACCCGTCGTTTAACAACTCAGTCTCATTTAATGAGTCAAAAAACAAGTTTGCTTTTAGACTTAAATCTAATTCACTTATTTTCTCTGAATAAAAGTCAATGATCCTTTATGAAACAAATATGTCATTTTGAGGTACATTCGAAGCTACAAAGTTAGTATGTAGTATAACCACGTCGTTTCCGATAAAGTTCATTTACTCTGCTAGATTAAACATATTTATTAGGATTAGACACAAGTTATCACAGCTTAATACAGTCCTTTCCTTACATAGAATACACATATTAATTATTTTTGACGACAGCAAAACATAACTGAAAAGTTGCAATTCATAAGAGAAAGAGTAAAAAGAGATGTTTGAAATGAAGGTGTATACACAAAAGAAAGATACAGGTATAAAGTAAAAAGATTATGAGAAAAGAAATGGAATGAAGTGAGATTAAAAGTCGACCAAGACACTCAGAAACGTTTTGATTGTTTGATAAATAATCGCGCCCTTTCGAAAATAAACGGATTCTGTGATACCCTTTATCCTTGATTTAAAAATAGAAAATGACGGCGAGTTTCGAATAGACAAGTCAAGATCATTCCAATCTTTTACCTATGAAGGTATAAAAGAGTTTTCATAAGATTGTAATCTACATCTAAATGGGATAAAATTATCTTGATTTCTTAACTTATAATCATTCAGATTAGACGAGATAGGAGGAAGACACCTGCTGAGGTACTTGGGACACAAGTTATTATATTGGACAATACTTTAGATGATAGCATGAATTTTAGCTTTCGAAGAACATTCACTTTTTTGAAAGCTGATTGCACAATAATATCGATATGTTTTTTTCCAGCTTGCATCTAATTAAAAGGTAATTCCTAAGTGTTTATGATGTTTAACAATTTCAACACTTTCATTGTCAAATAGAAAATTAATGTCTTGTACTTGAGAGTTTGAAATGATTAAAGCTTTCGTTTTCTTTGGATTAAAATCTAAGTTCTAGCCCACTGACTAAGTGTACGAAGATTCCTATTTATATGTGATTGCATTAATTGATAATTATCCCCAGAGTACGAAATTGAAGTATCGTCCGCAAATAATCTTGCTAAATTATTAAGATTATCCCAAATATCATTAATGTATAACAAAAGCAATAATGGACCAAGTACAGACCCTTGTGGGACACCAGCTTTAACTGTGCCAGTTTACACTGCTCCTCATATTGTTGACTAAACGATGGGTTGTTGCCTGGGGTATATTTCGCCACTCAGTTACAATTGCATCACGTAATTCCTGGATATTTTGGCAAGGAGGGGTTCTGTCATTAACCTTCCGACCAATAATATCCCATAAGTTTTCAATTGGATTCATGTCTAATGACATTGCTTGCTAAGGAAAATATTAGGTGTTGCTGAACTTATGGCGTGGTGTATATATAATTTAGATAGAAATTCTCTTAGTGTTTATGGATTCTTAAGTAATTTTGACTCGGTATACAAGAAACTGATTGAAATCAAGAAATTCTCGAAACAAGAAAAATAAAAAAGATGATAGATTTAAAATTCAATCATCAACATAATGCAAACTTATTTTTTCGATTATACCAATTGAAGTTAATTTTAGTTTTTTTAATAATGGATTTCTCTAGGATTACAGGATTCCTTATTAAGGTGTCTGCAGGGTATGAATTCCCTATTATAGAATTTTGTGAAATTTTCTTTGTAGAAATATAATTGTATTATTGTTCAAAATGTAAAATAAAATTTGGGGGTCACGGTGCATTTAAGAGCAAAATCTGAAATTGAAAATTACAAGGTTTTACATAGAAATGATAGGGAAAATGATTATATGAGACGATAGTTTGAAAAATATATTATAGATTTTTTTCATACTTTGCATGAGTTTAATTATCATTATGTAGTTTACATATAAAAAATAAAAATTTGGGTCACCGTTGAAATAAGAGAGAAAAATTGCAAAACGTTAATTTCTCTTGTGATATCTTTGTTAAATTGTTTTATCAAATAATCTCCCTTGAATAATTTCTGTGTTCTGTAAATCCAGCAACAGATTTAAAGCTCATGTGTTTTAGCTCACGTTTTTGTAACGGAAATGTTATAAAAATGATTAGCAATATAAATTTTAATTACATTTGAACTTTATTTTCATCTGAAATAACTATTTTGTTAAATTTCTTAATAAATGAAACCTAAATGAACAATTTTTACACAAAAATGGCGGAATAATACCACTGAGACACCTTAAAATTCACATTCGTTTAAATACAGAGAGGTGACAAATTTCTAAAAATGTGAACATATGCCAAAGAAGCTGAGATTCGTATACTTCGATAAATTTTCTAATGCAAAAATGATTGGTATATATAGTACTTCAAACGTTGTGTAGAAAAATGCATCTATCATGTGTTCTATGCAACTATTATGATAAATTTTACAGTAACAGTACAGTATTTTAATTATTTTTTGCCAAATATTGGTGGTTTTCAACTTTTTTAGCAAAACTTAGTAAAATGGTAATGTCAGTAACAACAGTTACGAATGATCTCCTCCAAACAATTACAACTTTGGAAGATAGAATATCGAGACTTGAGACTGATTCTACTGGTTACAAGAAAGTTGAGGAAAAATTGAGAGATGAATACTTACCCATATACAATTCATCAGCTGGTCGTATCATAACTAGGAGACAAGGTATGATTTTATGGGTATTTTTTCACCTCTCATATTTAACCTATTTTCCGTTTTAACATTAGTGGTGCCAAAACATTATGCAAGAGGAAAATAAACAATAAGAGCTCACTTAATTTAATGCTTCTAAATAACATAATTCCGAAATTACTATACATTAATTTCTGCATATGACAACTAATGTCTCTTTTATATAATCAATGTTTATATAAGAATGCTTCAAGGAATTGTAAATCCTATGCATTTTAAGATGATCATTCCTCAAGTTTTTAAATTATTACTTTTATTTATTATAATATCGATCATACATCATTTAAGCAAAACATATTGATAGGTCAGTATGCCTGTTTTTGAGATATAAGCATCTGAAATTTTACAGGGAAACCGAAGTTCTCTAAACTTTTCATTCACTTTGCATTTAGGCAATAAACCTTTCAAGTGCTAAGAAGGAATATCAATAATTTTTATCAGTATTTTTCATAAGTCTATCAAAGATGTAACACATTCATATTTTGAAAAGAAAATGGGGGTAAGTGTGCAAAATTTTCCCATGCAACTGGTGGATAAAATAGAGAGTTCCGAAAGTCAGAGACAATTTCAAAACCCTAAGGAGTGACTATCTTTAATGAGCGTATTAAAGCATGAGAAGAAAAAAAGTGTATCACAATTTATAGATGATAAATAACTTAATACCGAAGTAATTGTCTGCAAATTGTTATTCGATAGCTTATGTGTCTTCAGTACAGATTAAAACAAAACATTTTGCCATCAACCGAAAGATGCATAAAAGCTGAAACAACGGTAATAGAATACCGAAGGAACAAGGGATGTGGTTTTTACAAAAATACATGGCAAAAACAAGAATTCAGAAAAACAAAGGCATAAGCCGGTCACAAGTCACGGGAATAAAAACATCCCATTTATAACTATGGCACTAAGTTCAATGTGAACTCCAATGAAAAAACGGGAGTGACATTAGGTGATCCGGAAGGGTAATGATACTAAATTACCGATAAGATCTAGGTGAAAAGTCAAAATTAGCTGAAGACATATCGAGCTTTACCTGGAGGAGCTACTCCTTAGTTTTAAACATACAAAACATTCTGACAAAAGCTCCAATATTGTACGCTGTTCCGGGCAGACAGCAACTTTTACGACGTATCAACACGAAATAAACATTTTTGCAAAAAGCTATTCTTTCCTGTATATCATTTCAGTACAGTTTTGCTACATTTGCGTCAGTAGTTTCAAAGACGATGTTATAAATGTTTCCCAAAGAGTCAATGTTATTTATGTTGCATGCTGACGGCCATGTTGCTGTCAGAATAGGCAATATTAATGAGGATCTTCCGTAAATCAGTTCACCAAATGTTACAGTTTCGATCTTGGATGAGATACAAACATAAAAGTCAATAACTTTGAAAGGGACCACCCAAAGACAATTGTAACCAAGTTTGGTTCCAATTGGCTCAGTCGGTTCGGAGGAGAAGACATTTGAATGCATTTCCCATAAGGTCAAAATGTTAAACTATGTTCCGTGCTGGCAGCGATCTTGAATGAGGTATGAACATAAAAATCACAAACTTTTAAGGGGACCACCTAAAGACTATTGTGACCAAGTTTGGTTCCAATTGGCTCAGTAGTTTCAGAGAAGAAGATATTTGCTTACATTTCCCATAGGTTCCTATGTTAAACTGTGTCCCGTTCTGGCCACTTTCTTGGATGAGGTTCGAACATAAAAATCACAAACTTTAAAGGGGACCAGCCAAGGACAATTGTATCCAAGTTTGGCTCCTATTGACTTATAGTGGTTCCTTTAATTGCATTTTCCATAGGGTACCTATGTTAAACTATGTTCCATGCTGGCGGCCATCTTGGATTAGGTGCGAGCATAAAAATCACAGACTTTAAAAGGACCATCTGAGGACTATTGTGACAAAATTTGGTACCCATTGGCTTAGTGGATTCAGAGGAAAATATTTTTGAATGCACTTCCCATAGGGTCCTATGTTAAACTATGTTCCCTAGTGCAGCCATCTTGGATGGGGTGCGAACCTGATAGACATATGTAGAAATTGTAGTCCTTGAAAAGCTCAACACTTTTGCAATTCATATTTTAACCTCTATCTCAATCAGTTTTGGAAATAAAAGTAAGAACGTTAAAAAATCGTGAAAATTCAAAGAAAAAGGGGAAATAACTCCTATGTTGGTCTCCAGATTTTCAGGACATGTAGATCTTACTATGCTGACCATTTTTGTCATCTAAACTTCAAGTTTATCTTCTACCACTTCCAATGTATAAGACTAAAAGTAACGAAAATTTTATGAAAAAGGGCAATAACTCCAAGACTTGTTATCAAATATTCCCCAAAATTGCAGGGCGGGTAGATCTCATCATGCTGATCAATTTTACTCCGTCAGATTTTTTTATATCTGTAACAGTTTTGGAGTAATTTGCAAAAAACGGCAATTTACCCCTTTATGGCACGTGATGGTAAAAAAAATGCGGAATACCTAGTATTTCGAACGGAAACTAGGGGTTTTCGTGCGAAATAATAGGTATACCGCAAGTTAACTATGGGTTTCCGATCGGTATACATAGTTTTTGACGAAACCCCTAGTTTTCGATTGAAATTGAACGGAAACTAGGGGTTTGCGACGGAAACCCATAGTTTCCGATCGGTATCGTTAATTCAAGTTTAAAGCGAAAACGCTATTCATAGTTTTAGCCAATGAGAAACGAGAAACGGATATCGCTTTTTGATATTTAACGTTCGTCCAATCAGAAACGGAAAACGGTATTCAGGGTTTAATCAGACCAATCAGAATCGTTTTTTTTTTTTCTGTTTATCGCTTATATTTCTCTCTTTTTTATTCAAATTTCGTATCTTTTATTTATTTTATATATTTTGATATTATATAAATTTATTATCAAATAGAGTTGTACCTTTGACAAATATAGGTGCGAATGGATATCAGATTAGCGGGTCCTGAGAGAATTCGACCTCGACTGTCTATATTCACCTTCACCAGGTAAAAGTTGTGAAATATCGCTGTTTTAGACTTAGTTTAAAAAGAATATTCAATTTAACTAATCTCTAGAGCAAAGATTTTTATTTTCATATAACTGGATGTGTACTCTGTTTCGAAATTAAAAAAAAATCATGAAATTTGGTATGAACAATAAATAATTTGATAAGTAGTAAAAAAAAGAACAAAAACTCGGTCTTATAAATGATCAAAACAATTCAGTAATTTAAAACTTTTACTTCATGATATTCTTTCCAAGGAGTTATATAATTTGGAAGTTAAAAATTTCAAGAATTTTAGCATTTAAGAGGTATGAAAAGTATAATTTTAAGTTTACGATTTAAACTTACTCTTTAAAAATGACAAAAACAATAAAGTGTTTTGAAAATTTTACTTCATGATATCCTTTCGAAAGAGTTTGATATGTTGGAAAATAGAAAAATTATGAAATTTAGCATAGAAAAGACAGAAAAGTTAGATTTTTTAATCAGTGGTTTAAACTCAGTCTTTAAAAATGACAAAAACAATTCAGTGTTTTGAAAATTTTACACAATAGTATCCTTTGAGAGGAGTTTTATAATTCCCGAACCGAAAACTTGATGAATTTTAGCATTAAAAAGATATGAAGAGTAAAATTTTTAGTCGACGGTTTATACTAACTCTTTAAAAATGTCAAAAAAGTTAAGTTTTTGAAAATTTTACTTCATTATATCCTTGCGAAGAAGTTTGATATGTTGTGAACTACAAATATTATCAAATTTAGCATAGAAAAGGTATGAAAAGTAAGATTTTGAAACAGCAGTTTAAACTAAGTCTATAAAAATGACCAAAACAAAATTCAGTGTTTTGAAAATTTAACAACATAATATCCTGCTGAGACTACAGGCATCTCAGAGAAAACTACTATCCAAATTTACCAGTATATAAGAGACATCTGTACAACCAAACTTATACACACTCCATCCAAACTTTTAATTCTGAAAAAAAAAACTGCTATCCCCTCTAATCTATCTGGAGTCATCATTCACCATTGTGTCTTGGCACCATAAGTACAAAAAATACAACCATTTGTATGTGTATGTGTTTTATGTAATGTTACTTTACATTTTATCATATTTATCATTCATCCTTGTGTATCAGTAGTGCTGTAATTTAATATCTATTATTAATATAAAATAAAATTGAATTAAATAAATTAATTCTTGTTTATTATTGCAGCTGAATTTTGTGCATGCTCTACTAATGAGCATGTTTATTTAAATATGTAAATAACGATTGTAATCCATAATCCTTTACAACAACATTGTCTGCCTTAAACACACAAGCTGTCATAATTAGACAAATCTTCAAATGAAGTCATATCATGCAAAACAATGACAAAAACCACAAATAAAAACCTCAAAATGTATATTTCTTATAAAAATAACAAAAACTTTTGCATATTTAGTCAACTGATAAATAATACTATTTCCAAAAAATTTGGAAAAAAGGTACAATCCTTTTGTATAAGGATTGTGGACAATCCTTGTATACAAGGATTGTAGCCGCCAAATTCATTTATGAAAGGATATGATGAAGTGAAAGTTTTACATTACTGAATTGTTTTGATCATTTATAAGACCGAGTTTTTGTTTTTTTAACTGCTTATTTATTTTTCATACAAAATCTCATGATTTTTTTAACTTCGAAACACAGTACACATCCAGTTATATGAAAATACAAATCTTTGTTCTATAGAATTGTTAAATTGAATATTCTTTTTAAACTAAGTCCAAACCGGCGATTTTTCACAACTTTTAACTGGTGAAGGTGAAATTAGACAGTCGAGATCGAATCCTCTCAGGACTCGCGAATCTGATATCCATTCGCACCTAAATGTGCCACAGGTGCAACTCTATTTGATATCAAAATATGTAAAATAAATAAAAGATACGAAATTTGAATAAAGAAGAGAGAAATAAAAGCGATAAACAGAAAAAAACGATTTTGATTGGTTTAATTTAACCCTGAATACCGTTTTCCGTTTCTGATTGGACGATTTTTAAATATCAAATAGCGATTTCCGTTTCTCGTTTCTCATTGGCTAAAACTATGAATAGCGTTTCCGCTTTAAACTCAAATTAACGATACCGATCGGAAACTATGGGTTTCCGTCGCCAACCCCTAGTTTTCGTTCAATTTCAATCGAAAACTAGGGTTTTCGCCGAAAACTATGTATACCGATCGGAAACCCATGGTTTACGTGCAGTATACCTAGTATTTCGCACGAAAACCCCTAGTTTCCGTTCGAAATACTAGGTATACCGCATTTTTGTTACTATCGCGTGCCATACCCCTTTGTTCTATTTTTAGTAACAGCGGCTATGTTGTTTGGTCTACGGACATAACAATCACAAACTTGAAAGTGCATACACTGGTGATGATTCAGGCCAAGTTTAATTAGTATTTGCACAGTAGTTTCAGAGGAGAAGATCTATAAATAAAAGTTAACGGAATGACGGATGACGGACGGACGACGGATGCCGAGTGATGACAAAAGCTCACATGGCCTCTGGCCAGTTGAGCTAAAAATGACCAGTATGTATGATGGACCTTGCAAACATCTTACATGTTCTGATTATCTGATACCTGATCAAATCACAATCAGATCATACATTGTTTGATACAGTAACTCATCATCCGGCTTAAAGACTGTCAGTTCCATCTTTAGATACTTTGACATGTTACGCATTTCATCAGTGTCGAATGTGAAAGATTATATCTCAGTATGTATTTTCTTTATGAGTTGTTTTTTTGTTTGTTTGTTTTTTTTTGTTTTTGTTTTTTTTTTTTTTGATAAATTTACTTTTTTCACACTTGTCACATGCAAACTATTAACAGGATAAGGGACCGATCATTTAACCTGAAAAAGGGGGGGGAGGGTTTAACCTGAAAAAGGGGGGGGTTATGTTTTTTTTTCTGGACAGAAATTTTTTTTCGCGCTTCTCGAGAAACAATTTATTTATTTTTTTCACGTGTATCGACAAAATATTTTTTTTTCAGAATTAACATTATTTTTTGGGGCAGAAAGCCTCCGTCAGAAAATTTTTTTTTCATCATTTCGGCAGCCAAAATATTTTTTTCACATAAAATCGGCTCCAAATTATTTTTTTTAGAAAAAATACCATAGCCCCCCCCCTTTTCAAGTTAAATGGTCGGTCCCTAATAGTTTCAATGAACTATTTACCGATGACGTCACATTGATGCCTTTGATGTTAGATTTCGAAACAAAATATATTTTCTGGCTATTCGAACAATTATAGTAAGTTATGGTTTCCCTCGATACCAACTATTTCCTGTGGGAAAATGGTTGTTTCTCGGGAAACAATTAAGTTGCTTTTTTCCTCATAGCCAGTAAGTATTTTTTTTTTATTTTGTACATTAGGTTATTTTTATTTTTATGTATTATTAAAGTTTTGAAATAAATGTATGTGAATATTTGCGTGTACCTTATCACGTGGCAACAACGTGGTAATCAGCAATCTATTTTTCAGCTGAGACGAAAGTTGCTTTTACTTATAAAAACGAAAAAGATATGAACAATTTAGGTCATGATCAGACACTGAAGTTTACAACCAAAGTGACTGATACTACGTCAAGGTACAGTACAGCAACGGGCGAATTCACGGCACCAACATCTGGATACTACATCTTCTTTCTTTCCGTAAGAGCTTACAGTGGTACATGTTGGTGTGATATCATTAAGAATGGTAGTCCTCTTATCACTACGTTTTCTGAAACAGGTTCACATCACGTTAGCGACTCCGCTATGGTAGTAGTTCATTTGAATGTTGGCGATGAAGTTTGGGCTCGGAATAAAGGATACGGTTCAAAACCATGTTATATTGACGATCTGTCTAATTTCTCAGGATTCCTTTTGTTTCCAGACTGAAGTTAATTCAATATTAAAAAGTATAAATTGATACCTTTTGTTTTACTAGATGTAGTCCCACAAAGATTTAATCACAAAGACAACCAAATTGACGCATAGAATACATCAAAATCGTATTCAAATGGTTGACTTAACAGTTCATCCGGGCTTTTGTAGCAATGAATTACGGGTGAAAGAATACAAGAAAATGTTTTCAATTTTGAAAAAAAGATAGTTTTCATGATCATTTGTTATTAGTCAAGTCGTAAAATTATTTGTTGATGTGTGGCATCTATAACACGCGCGAATCACAAAGTCATTTCAAACAACGGCAGTAGAATAGAGTGGTATTCACAATAATCGAAGACCAAAGATTATCTGAAGTCGATGCAGTACATAACGATACAATATAAGCTATCAATCAGAAAACTATTTCTTCAGGGATATGGGAAATGCGCTTGGAGTAGACACTCCCAAAATTCGTTGGCTACCGTGACGAGTTAGTTAATAGTGAAAACACAATCAATGAAGGGATATGGAGTAAATGCACATATGACATAGTCTCTACAAATACATGTTAAAACAAGCAATGGTACAACGGTTTTATTGTTGTTCTTCATCTTGAAGTCACCATGAGACCTTCAACAATGAGCTTTGCTCATACCTCATTCTAAGTTCAAGACGGTCCCTAGCACCGGTTTGAGCGGATTTCATTATTGCTAAATGTCGAGCAACGCTACATCGATGTTTTTCATGTCATGGATGCGGGATCGTAAACAAACATAAAATCAACTGGTAAAAAGTGTTCTTACAACCGCTATCATCGTTGCCCTGCAAAAAGACCCAGCAGAAGAAAATCACAACATATAACAACCATGGGGCACTCGTCGAGTCAATAGTAAGAAAACTTGGCATAATAAAACCAAGAGATGTGGATACAATGAACAGGTGGTCAGAATAACATTTTGAAATTACAAAAATATAATATCAAAATTTGAAAGTATGAAAGTGTATCCACAAGTACACCATAACTGAAATGTATAGCGAAGATACATCTCTCGTACGGGGAATCTTTTTACGAACTCCACACTGTAGGAGATCTTAAATAATCAAATGAAGTAAAAAATTTTGTGTTGGAACAAATTCTTCACGGTTTATTTCTCACGAACAAACCATAAATATATTAAGAGCATATATCTGGATTTCAAATATTTGATTGCGATTGCATTATTAGGAACACCGTCTGGAGTTCATTTTTGGCTGTTATTGACATTAATTCTGTCAAATTATTCACATAAAAAAGACGCTCTGGACGTTTCAAATTACGTTCTGTGTGAAAGCACCCTGGAAAAGACAATCGATCATATCTCCCCCTGGTAAAACAGGATCCAATTCGATATTGTTCCGTGGATACGATTTCTCCTTTTTACAGAAACAAAAACTCCGTTTCATGTATGATATAATGTTTTTCATACCCGAAAAACCTTATGTGCCTGATAAAAACACTTTCAAAGTCTCTTTGTATATAATCTTTGCTCCATACTTTGTGGCAAAATGGAGAACAATATTCCTGACAGAGGCAATCCTGAAATAACAATAGGTACATGTACGCATTTATTTCGCACCTGTTGTTATTTGAATCTAGGAAAGGATGATCTGTATCCTAGGCTAGTGAATAAAGGTGTGTTTTTAAAGATATATCTGAATCACTCTTAATTTTATAATTTGAATATTGATACAATTTTTCTTATCATATAAATAAATATATCATACCAATGCTTGAATAATTAATTTTGGCATCATTTTCAAATCAAAGTCTAAGAAACATAAAAATATCGGGCAAAATACTCTTACAGTTACTTTCATCCGTTGCCCAACAAAGGGTCCATGGGCAATACAACATACATTCCTGGATGAATAGCATTCTATTCTGATAACTCCATTATAATCAAGCGTTCCGAGAAATAATCTTCACATAATCGTTTAATATTTAAACAATTACCTAATATATGGCATAAGGAGTTTACATCTCCCATATCAAGGGTCTGTGGTCGGTACAGTGGCAACTTTGAAAGAGTTGCTCAAAAATGGACTACTTTAATAGGAATAGGTTACGCATTTATAACTTAAAAGTCATCACGGTCGACATGACGATCTTGTGGACCGCTATGGGATATCTGTTTCATGCCGAAGTGACATAAATCATATGTGGATAAAAATTCGAAGGAATTATCGGAAAATCTTAAATCCCGTTATGTTTTCAAATCCATTTTCAAAAAACATTCCATTTTTCCACACTGTATACCACGCTTCCTCATGATAAACTTAAATCACGAATCAAAGTTATCATTCAAAAAGTCTTTGACGATCCAAAAAAATTGTTGTATTAGGCTATAAATCCTTTTTTTTCAAAAACAATTTAAAAGGAAAACTATGCGACGATGAGAAAATGTGTGCAGTATACTTGATTTATCTAATCGATAATATATTTGTGACATTTGGAGGTGCTTTTTATCAACAACAGGTTGGTATTCCAATGGGCATTTTAAAATTATAAATAAAAGATCCTTCAATTTCACTTTCAATATTGATGATGTTCTTTCAATTAATAATGCATCTTTTGCTAAACGGACCCGTTAATATATATACCAGAACTAGAGATAAAGGAAACGACAAACAAAAACCACCAGATCTACATCTTTTTCAGACTTACATCACGCATTTGACGAAAATGGGCATCTCAGTACTCAAATTTACGACAAAAGGGACGATTTCAATTTCAAAATTAATAATTTTCCTTTCATGGAAACTAATATTCCAGCTTCTCCTGCTTACGGAGTGTATGTTTCACAGTTGATTCGTTACGCGAGAGCTGGTGCAAATTATACAGACTTTCTCATTAGACATAGTTTTCTCTGTGACTGCCTTACTATCAAGGCTTAAAAAAATTAAGTCTCAAACGATCATTAGAAAAGTTCTTTCATAGATATCAATCCCTTGTGGAAAAATTTGCGGTCCGAACCCAGATTTTTTACTTAATACTGGAATGATCATTTCTTTTTACCGTCTACAACCTTTCACTCGGCTGGTGTCTTATATAAGAAGCAGGAAATGCTTACTCAATCGATTTGACTGATATCACCCATGGTTTTTACATGGATCCGTGTTGTTCATCTGTACGTGTTTCCCTTTTATTATCTGTTTTGTCTTTATATTTTTGTATTTCCGAAGTTGCCACTGTCTTTGGTTTATTCTCTTTTAGGTTCTCACATACCTCTCGAACAGTTAAAAACAAAACTAGAAATATTGCGAACATAGCTCACTAAATTATACCCTCGCTACTCCACACAAGATGTATGGTTGACAGAGTGCAAGTTTTGGTTTTGGAAACCCTAAAACAATGGTCAGATTAAAATCTAAAATAAAATGTGCACTATAGTATCATGTGATAAAGATTCTATGAACGTTTCATCAAAATCCGTTCAATGGTTCAGTAGGAGTTATGGATACCATACCACTACTCCCTACTGACAATGCATGGCTACGTCCATGTATGGCTATGGAAAACCCAAAAAACCTTAGTGAGCAAGCTCACATACCCCACGCCCCCACACATCGGATAATCCTGCATTATCTCAAAATTATCAAAAATTGAAATCCAAGTAGTTTGCACATCTCTTACAGATGAACAATCATCCTGTAAAATATCTTAAAAACTGTAGCAGGATTTATCCGGGCAAATGGAGTACCCTGTAAACTTCCCTTCTTATAAACTGTAGGAGGAGTTATCCGGACAAATAATGTACCCTATATGCAATAAAATGCATAACAAGAGTGGACCCTAATAGATGTCTCGCCCGTCCCTGCTTGTCGCTAAAACAGTCATGCACTACTCAAGAGCAACCTACAAGCCAAATAT
>MJUU01062445.1:32292-54571 GCA_002080025.1 Modiolus philippinarum
CAAGACCAAGCTATATACCAAATATCATTGACTTCTAGCTTCTAGTTATTGAGAAATGGACTTAAGCAAAAAAACTTAACCTGGTCACTGGACCGCGAAATATAGGTCAAGGTCACATGATTTTGGGTCCGACAGATAGGGTTCGCCGTAAGCTACATATGGACCAAATATAAAGTTCCTACATCAATGGCTTCTGTATTAAAACTTGAGTTTACGCCGCCGTCGCCGTCGCCGTCGCCGTCGCCGTCATACTTTGCACGCCTATGTCTCGCTTTCGCGACTTTCGTCGCGGGCGAGACAAAAATGACAAAGTTCAACAATGTGTAGTTTTCTGAAAAAAAATATCAAAAATCAAAATCCATGTAGCATGCACATCTTTGATGTGTGCACAATCAACCTGCAAAATAATAACTTCCTATCAAATGAACTGTAGCAGGAGTTATCCGGACAACTGATGTACCCTATATGCAATATAATTCATATAAATGACAAAGTTCAACAATGTGTAGTTTTCTGAAAAATTATCAAAAATCAAAATCCAAGTAGCATGCACATCTTTGATTTGTGTACCATCAACCAGCAAAATAAAAACTTCCTAGCTTAAAAACTATAGGAGGAGTTATCCGGACAAATGGTGTACCCTAAATGCAATACAATGTATAAAAATTACAAAATTCAACAATGTGTAGTTTGCTGAAAAATATTCAAAAATCAAAATCCAAGTAGTATGCACAATCAACCTGCAAAATAAAAACTTCCTAGCTTAAAAAACTGTAGGAGGAGTTATCCGGACAAATGGTGTACCCTATATGCAAAATAATGCATAAAAATGACAAAGTTCAACAATGTGTAGTTTGCTTAAAAATTATCAAAAATTAAAATCCAAGTAGTGTGGACATCTTTGATATGTGCACAATCAACCTGCAAAATAAAAACTTCCTAGCCTAAAAAACTGTAGGAGGAGTTAACCGGACAAATAGTGTACCCACTTGATGACAGACGGACGGACAGACGGACGGACTGACGGACCAGTCAAAAACTATATACCCTCCGTAACTTCGTTGCGTTGGGTATAATAAAGTCAAAAGCGGGGATAGAATGAATTAAAACAATGGGCTGAACAATACATTTTTTATGTATGACATTTAAAAGGAGCTCATAGAACTTGTAAAAAAACATAATAAATATATTGCAAAAATTAGTGATTGTCGGTAAATGTAAGCATTCTTTTAATACAGTTTACAACATTCATAAGGCTTAAATAATTTAAACTTTAACATAAATAGCGTTGTCATGGAGATCCCTGAGAAAACTGAACACTGATTAAGTCCTGTCAGATCGGTGAAATGACTTCATTGATGACTGGATATTCATTCATGACAGGAGACATTTGTAGACAATCGAGCACACCTTCTAGTTTTAAACTACGCAATGCTGTCAACTGAGATAATAGTGCCGATAATCGGTTTTTAGAATGTCGTGTTATATATTCTAAATACTGCACAAGTGTCAACTGTATTTTCTCAACTTGATCAGGATTTTGAAGATCACATCTGTCTGTAAACAAAGAAAGGATTATTAATTTGTAAAAATATGAGTTCTTAAATAGCTCGTCAGTAATTATGATGAAAAAACAAAATACATGAAAACAAGCATGCAAATACTCGACGTGTGTTCATTATTTCCCGTAGTAAGCACTGTTATCCTTTAGACGACATTAATGTATTTTGAACCCTCCCCCATGTCTGTTCACATATCTGCCTTTCTTAAAATTTCTAGAGACATTACATGAGATTACATTTACACCATCGAATACATTGTTAATATAACTAGAAACTAAAGTTACTGTGGCCTATTGGGCCAAGGATACCCCCGCTCGCACCTATTCGATCTTGAAAAAAGGAATTATTGAAAATAAAATACAAAGTTCACGTCTATAATACTTAATTAAGGTCCTGCATATGTTTCATGGAGTTCTGATCAGTGGTGAAGGAGGAGTAGTGGATACCAGGTGTTCACAATACGGTTTGCATGAGGTAAAAGAGCTAAAAGTCCAAAAACATGTCAAAATCTGGAATTAAAGAATTAATGGAAAACAAAATGCATAGTGCACATCTACAATATGTAATTAAGCTTCTGTCTTGGTTTAATAAATTTGGAATCAGTGTTTGAAGAGGAGTAGATGATACCATGTGGTCACCATATGGTTTGAATTGAGGTAAAATGACAAAGTCCAAAATATGTCAAAAAACTTGAAAAAAGGGAATTATTTTAAAACAATAAAGTAGTGCACATCTACAAATTGTAATTAAGCTCCTGCATAAGTTTCATGAAATTCTAATCAGTGGTCAAGGTGGTCATCAAGGTGGATACCAGGTGGTCATCAAGGTGGATACCAGGTGGTCATCAAGGTGGATACCAGGTGGTCATCATAACGTTTGCATTGAGCTTAAATGACAAATTCCAAAACATGTAAAACAAATTGTAAAAAAAGGAATTTAGGAAAATGAAAAGTGCAGTGGAACAAGTTTCATGAAATTCCAATCAATGGTCAAGGAGGAGTAGTGGATACCAGGTGGTCACCCAGTGGTTTGCACTGAGCTAAACTGACTAATTCCAAAATATGTCAAAAAATTTAAAAAGGGGAATTTTTGGAAACCAAAAAGCGTAGTTTACATCTACAATATGTAAGCTTCTTTACACGTTTCATGAAATTCGAATAAATGGTTTAAGAGGAGTAGTGGATACCATGTGGTCACCATATAGTTTGTATTGAGCTAACAGAACAAAATATGTCAAAAATCTGGAAAAATAATAATTATTGGAAAACAAAAAGCGTAGTGGACATTTAAAATATGTAATTAAGCTCCTACATAAGTTTCATGAAATTCAAATCAGTGGTTTGGGAGGAGTAGTGGATACCAGCTTTCAGGTACTGAAAGACGGATGGACGGAAGGACGGACGGACGGATATACACCATAAATACTATATACCTTTCGCAAAGCGGGGTGTATAATAATAGTGGTAAGGCGTTATAATGTACATCTTATTACACATGTTTAATATTTGCAAACAAAATGTAACATGAATGTTTCTTTGTTTCTTATTTGTAAACAAAATGTTGCATGTATGTTAACTTGTTTTATGCTTGCATGCACAAGTTTAATTTCAGACGCTCAACAAAATGTCGTGGTTTGTAACTTTAGAATAAATCCATGGATGACAGTTGACCTACAACATATTTTTCAAGACGACAGACACCATAAACAATAAAAATGTTGGCTTATTTGTTATATTTCGAGTCGAAACGCAGGTAATTGACGGCCTGTCACAAAATACTTCATGACAATTAAAAACTCATCAACAACAATTTGATAACACATCAAACAACCTGCAAATTTTGCTAAATTAACTCTTCCAAACATTCTAATTTGTAGCATTACAGTTTATATTTTTCAATGAATACATGTACATTTTAACGTTAGATCACTGTTACTTCTAGTTAGGTAAAGAGAGTATTTAATTGTCTGAACGTAATCTACTTTAATGTCAATACGATAATTCGTGACGTCATATTTTTCCTGGGCGACTTACTTAAAAAAACGACAGTTTGAACTTTTAAAATACGACTTGAACTTTTTAAAATACAACAGTTTGAACTCTCAGATATTTTTGCTGTTTGAGGTAATAAATTTTTCAGATACAATGTTTCATGATATGTTTCATGATGGTGACCACTGGAACATCAATCATTTTGAAAATTAAAAAATATCAGTGAGGGTCCTCATGGGGGGGGTCCTAGGAATCAAATAATCATTGAATTTTTGCCTTTGTAATCAAATAATCATTAAATCTTTACCTTGGTAATCAATAAATTTTTGACTTAGTAATAAAAAAATATATAAAAATGCAAGCTAATAATCAAATAATCATTAAATAAATGCCCTCGTAATAAAATAATCATTTAAAAAATGCCCTGATAATCAGGTAATCAAGAAACCCATGAGGGGCCTCATCAGTGTTCACGTGAAACATATGTGGCAAACTAGAGCTGTCGCCGAATGGCACCAAGGTATACCCCCCTCTAATTGAACCCTGAATCAATATAGCAAGTGTAAACTTAAGTGTGTGTGGACCCAATACAGTTGTGGAAACAGTACAAATGTGGACACAATACAAGTATAGACAAAATGATATACCTCCCCCTTTTTTCTGAAAATATTAAAGACGAATTATCTCCCCTTCAAAATTTCGGACAGCAACCATATTCCTTCATGCACATCGTCAGCTGGTGTACTAAAACTGTGCAACATTTCATCAAAATCCAAGCAGTTGTTTAGGAGAACATGCGCTGACAAGGATCACCCCTCCCCCTTTTTTTCTGAAAATATTCAAAGACAAATTATCTCCAGTTCAAAATTTCAGACAGCAACCATATAACTTCATGAACATATTCAGATGATGTACTACAACTGTGTAACATTTCAAAAAAATCCAAGAGGCCGTTTAGGAGAACATGCGCTGACAAGGTTCGCCTCCCCCTTTTTCCAGAAATTATTCAAAGACAAATTATCTCCCCTTCAAAATTTCAGGCAGCAACATTTATTTCTTCATGCACATCTTCAGATGGTGTACTACAATTGTGTAACATTTCATTAAAATCTAAGCAGCCATTTAGGAGAACATGCGCTGAGAAGGTACATGGACGGACGGACGGATAGACAGACGGACAGACGGACGGACAGGGTGATTCCTATATACCACCCAAACTTTGTTTGCGGGGGTATAAATATGTTCAACGCCCAAATCACGTATAACTACTCATTGATGCATCTGTTTTGAATCTATTTTTTTCTGTGTTAGATCTTTTTTGGTGATTCTTTTAGTTGCAAATTGTTTAACACATTATGTGTGTCATCCTGAAGTTATATGCTAAACTTGTCTTGAAGCCCTGTAAAAGCACCAGTTTGTTCTTATATGTGTAGACTCATAAGTTCATTCTTTTATCTGCAAATGTTCTTCATCTGAAGAGGTAAAAAGTGAATACTCGAATGACTAAACTAGACCTACTCTGTACTGTAGGTAAAATAACGCATTTCATAAAAAAATAAACGTGCAACAATCCGTTATTTTGAAATAAGTTAATAACTGAACCATGTTTACTTTTAACCCTTTTCGGCCAGATGTAAATAAAGGATCAAAGCTTTTCTTGAAGATAAAGTCAGTGCAATTTTCACGGATAAAGTAAAATATGAACTTAATCCATTAGATGTATACTGAATATTACTTTATGTCATTATAAAAAAGAAGTTGAACTAATCCTATGATTTTTGAATGAATGAACCAGGTTATAATTTGCGCTTGAATCAGATTTGAGATACTAGAACATGCAATAGAATAAAATGCATGGAAGTTCCGCAGAACACACGTGTCGCCTGCACTGTATACATGTATATATATATATTCCTGTTTTGTTATATAATGACAGAGTCCAATAATACTCATAAACTAGAGCTGTCGCCGAATGGCAGCCAGGTATACCCCCACTAATTGAACCCTGAATCAATATGGCAAGTGTAAATTTAATCGTGTGTGGACACAATTCAGATGTGGACACAGTACAAATGTGGACACAATACAAGTATGGACAAAATGATATACCTGCCCCCTTTTTGTCCTGAAAATATTAAAAGACAGATTATTTCCCCTTCAAAATTTCCGACAGCAACCATATTACTTCATGCACATCTTCAAGTGGTGTACTAAAACTGTGCAACATTTCATCAAAATCCAAACAGTGGTTTAGGAGAACATGCGCTTACAAGGATCGCCCCCTCCCCCTTTTTCCAGAAAATATTCAAAGACAAATTATCTCCCCTGTAATATTTAAGACAGCAACCATATTATTTCATGCACATCTTCAGGTGGTGTACTACAACTGTGTAACATTTCATCAAAATCCAAGCAGCCGTTTAGGAGAACATGCGCTGACAAGGTTTGTTCCCCCTTTTTCCAGAAAGTATTCAAAGACGGATTATCTCCCCTTAAAAATTTCGGACACCAACTGCATAACTTCATGCACATCTTCAGATGATGTACTACAACTATGCAACATTTGATCAAAATCAAAGCAGCCGTTTAGGAGCACATGCGCTGATAATGTACATGGACAGACGGACGGACAGACGGACGGACAGGGTGATTCCTATACACTTTGTTTGAGGGGGTATTAAAATCAAAATTAATCAAAAACTAAATGCATGGCGCACATCTCCAATATATATTTAGGCATTCCTGCAAATTTGGTTGGAAAGTACAAGCGGTCTAGAAGGAGTTGCGGATAATGGAGGTATACCCTATGACTCCAATAAGCTACAATGACAAAGTCAAAAGTTAGCTAAAAAATCTGAAAAAATGAATGAAAAAAATGCATGGTGCACATCTGCAATATAAATTAAAGCATTCTTGCAAGTTTGGTTGGAAAACCAAGCGGTCTATCAGGAGTTGCGGATAATGACAAAGTTCAAAAATAGCTAGAAAATCTGAAAAATCAAAATTAATCAAAAACTAAATGCATGGTGCACATCTGCAATATATATTGAAGCATTCCTGCAAGTTTGGTTGGATAGTACCGAGCGATCTTGGAGGAGTTGCGGATAATGGAGGTATACCCTATGACTCCAATAAGCTAAAATGACAAAGTCCAAAGATAGCTAAAAAAAACTGAAAAAAAACAAATAAATGAAAAACAAAATGCATGGTGCACATCTGCAATATACTGTAAACCAACTTATTTTCGCGGCTACTTTATTTCGCGTTTTGTCCCTTCTGGTGAAGTTCGCGGAGATTAATTTTCGCGATTTTCTATTTCTGTTAATGCTTTTGTATAAGGATATGAACTATTAGCGACGATTTATTTTCGCGATATTTTCAGGCACGTGAAAGTCGCGAAAGTAAATCGCTCGCGAAAATAAGTTGGTTTACAGTATATTGAAGCATTCTTGCAAGTTTGGTTGGAAAGTACCAAGCGGTTTCTGAGGAGTTGAGGATAATGGGGGTATATACCCTATGACTCATGAATATGTTCGGCTATATAATAGGCCCTCTGGGGACATTAAAATATATCCTTCCTGCTTATTGCTTAAATTTACTTCAAAAATATTTCTAATGGCGATGTGTATGGGAATTTAGAGCCAAATGGATCTTGTCACTATTTCTTTTACGCTTAGGAATTATTTTTCGCTTAGGAACCACAAACCAATATGTTCCTGTCCGCAAAGTAAAGTTTGAACAATGTTGTATATATATCTAAGTCTCTAAACAACTGAGATTTGTGAATAACATTTTTGCAGACTTCGGATGACAAGGCGTGTAGTAGTACGAATTTCCAATAAGATCCATCCCTCAATAGAATAAGAAAATTTGAGTCTCTCAGTCTTTTATTGTTTTTAATTACCTTTAAGTTTTAGCGATAAAATTATAGTTTTTTTTATTTCTGATTCAAAGAAAATCACGCAGCCCTGCATTTAATGCAGGACTAGCTAAGGTTACATTTTCCGATAAAGTCGAAACCTGATGTAGCAATATCAATATTATGTCTGTATATGCAGCTTGGACAAGCACTAATGTCCTGTAAACTATACTGGTAATGCTACCATGACCTGTATGTAAAGCATGAATGATTGAAATAATTGTTTGTGTTTAAATCCACATCTGTTTGTCAGGACTCAGTGAAAAATGGTGTATTTAATGGATAAATACTCTTGGAATGTCCTCGAGGTTCCTTATTGACGTAAATGACAACCGAAACGTTAGTCTAAAAATATAATAACCCAAAGACGATGGCAACAACAAAAACACAAAGATACAAAGAGACACATACAGATTCACAGCATGGGCTCTGATTCAAACCACATGTGGCATCAGGTGCACCAGAAGAATAAATATCTCCTGCTTTTAACAACATGTCGAACATGTCGAAATTTTGAACAAGTCAAATCAGGTAGTGATGCTAATGTCGAGAGCAACTACCCTAGTAGCTGTGACTGTTCCACTTCGCCTTATCGCTATGACCCTTGTGGGCATATATCAACGGGGGACTTGAGCATTATTGTAGACAAAGAAGTTAGACGATTCTTTAGAAAAGGGTCTAAATATCGCCCACCTTCGAAAATAAACTGGCAAGCTTTTTCGACATTATTAAAGACTCGGTAACCAACTATTGTATAAAATGGTGCAAACAAGAAAGTGCAGACAAACATGCTCTTAATATGTTTAAAGATAAAATCATTAGTAAAGTCACAAACAGAATTAATTTCTATAAAGAAAATTATAATGAGTCACCACCTTAGCTGTCTGTTAACAGAATAAAGTCAAAATTGAAAGAACTTGGTGAGAATATGTGTTTGCACCTGTCGACAAAGCTTCAAATAACGTTGCCATCATCTGAAAAAAATGCTATATCGATGTCCAAAAAAAAACGAATTGGCAAAGTCTAGCACTTTTAAACGTACAAATTATGACGAGAAAAACGCTCACTAAACAACATCACAAGGATACAGAAACACTCAAAGTTCCACCTAAAGATAACACCCTACCTACTAAATACTGGATTACTAAACTTCACAAAAATCCCTACAAACATCGTTAAATTGTCTTCAAGTAATTGTTCTACCACAAATTTGTCCATCAATTTAACCAGTGCACTCACTTGTATAAAGGAGTTAGTCAAAACCTATTGTGAAAAAACAGCAAAACTCTGGTGTAAATTACTTTTGGAGTGTAAAAAATTCTATTGAAGTTTTAGATAAATTACAATCTATAGATAGACCAGTTTAATCTATTGACAGTTACGATTATTCTATACTTTATACAACCCTTCCACATAATTTGATTAAGTCCAAATTGAGTGAACTTATTAAATGGTCTTTTAAATTTTCGGGTCTTCAATTTATTTGCTGCAACAAGAAGCACGGATTCTTCTCCAATATCTGTTACAACAATTATTGCTCCTGGACATGTGATGATATGATTAAGGCACTGAATCCCTTGCTAGACAACATTTATGTTCGGCACCATTGTTTATCATCAGGTCATTGGAATCCCCATGGGTACTAATTGTGCACTTCTTATTGCAGATCTTTTTCTGTTCTGTTACGAACGGGATTTCATGAAAAAACTACAAAATGGAACCATACCAAATAGTGATAAACTTATTTCTATTTTCAATGATAATAGCAGGTATATTGACGATATCCTTACTATTGACAATCCCCAGTTTTTAGCTTATTTTGACACCATTTACCCACAACAACTGAAACTTAATAAGGCAAACCATGATTCTAAATACTGCCCTTTTCTGGATCTGAGTATCATCATTGACTCTGGTAAAATAAAAACTAAAGTTTATGATAAAAGGGATGATTTTGATTTTACTATTACTAATTTCTCCTTTCTTGACGGCGACGTTCCCCCAGCTCCATCCTACGGGGTGTATATATCTCAACTTGTACGATTCGCTCGCATTTGTTCTACTCTTGATGATTTTAAGGAGCGTAACCTTACTCTCACATCCAAACTTTTACAACAAGGTTATATAAGTTATTAAATACTTTTAAGAAGTTTAACTGAAGGTATGAACATTTGATATCTAGGTATGATGTGACTCGCAAACAGCTAATTACAAATGGCATTTCTCATCCTCGATTTTATGGATGTTGTAAAAAAATTTCAATAAAGGGCTACGCCGAGCGCAGCATGATACGACCGCAGCATGTCAATCACTGAAATTTCAACAAAAGTAGTTCAAAGTGAATGGGGACACAGTAAAGAGCCTGACACAATAATTAGATGGACACAAAAAGAAGCTTGACACAGTTATAAGCTGGAAACAAACTACGGAAAAAATCGACACTTTTGATCACTTATTGATAAAAAAAAACCTGTAAGAGCTATGCAAACACTTTACATCCATAGAAATTTCAAAATAATCCATCGAAATCTGATGAAAAATAAAGATTTGACATATTTAGAAAAATTGCATTTTGGCCCCTTTGACCCTTTGTAGCTTGGAAAAGGTAAGAGCTACGCCAAATCCTTTGGCATACTACCGAAAGCTTAGATCAAGAGGAATTCAAAGAAAAAAATCCAATCAAAATCCGACGAAAAATAAAGATTTGACATATTTAGAGAAATTGCAATTTTTGCCCCTTTGACCCCTTGTAGCTCGGGAACGGTATATGCCACGCCAAATCCGTTGACATACCTCTGAAAACTTAGATCAAGAGGAATCCAAAGAAAAAAATCCCATGGAAATCCGATGAAAAATAAAGATTTGACATATTTAGAAAAATTTCAATTTTGGCCCCTTTGACCCCTAGTAGCTCAGATACGGTAAGAGCTACGCCAAATCCATTGACATACTACTGAAAGCTTAGATCAAGAGGAATCCAAAGAAAAAAATCCCATCAAAACCCGATGAAAAATAATGATTTGACATATTTAGAAAAATTGCAATTTTGGTCCCTTTGACCCCTTGTAGCTCGGAAACGGTAAGAGCAACGCAATTCTGAATGCTTAGATCAAGGGGAATCCAAAGAAAAAAATCCCATTGAAATCCGATGAAAAATAGAAATTCTACATAATCTGCAAATTCGCAAATTTGGCCCCTTCGGCCCCTCATAGCTGGGAAAGGAAACAAGTTACCAAAAATCTAATATCTGAGTGCCATATTAATTTTTCACAAGGAATCCATTGAAAAAACTGCATCAAAATCGGACTTACAATAAAAAATTTTTTTTTTTGAGAGTAGCCCCTGTTGGGCCACATTTATCTCGTGAGCGGTACATGTTACGTGAAATCCGTTGAAAACATCAGATTGCAAATTTCCTCAGGAGCACCCTGAAACAAACCCCATCAAAATCCAATAAATAATAAAGATTCTACAGTCAAATATGTGAAAACACCCAATTTAACCCTTTTTGGCCCCTTATTCTGAAATGGGTGGGGCCAAAAACTAAAGGGAAAAAAAGTTTCTCAAGAATGTTCCAAGAAACATCATACTAAGATTTGAAAACAATCCGTCCGCTAGAACCCAAGTTATGCTGTCCACAGACACGAAAATACCTAATTTTAACCCCCTTTTGGCCCCTTTTTTGCCTCTTTTTCAAAAACAGGTTGGGCAGGGAACACGGGCTTAAGCTTGTGCCAACAAACATCATGCTAAAATTTGGTAACAATCCGTTCACTAGAACCAAAGTTATGCTGTCCACAGACGCCGACGCCGACGCCAACGCCGACGCCAGCGCCATACCATAATACGACCGCAAAATTTTTGCGGTCGTATAAAAACTGATAAATAATCTAGAAAAACTGGGACGTAACTTACATATCGACGAGATATTCTGAACTAATCCGTTAAAATGGCTTTGGATTGCAGTGACCTGAAGACTTTACATATATACTGGCCTCTCACTGATACTGCTGATGTCTACTGAAATACATGAAGACTCTTTACTAAACCCTTCGGGGAGTTTTGAGTTTGATTTTTCTTCCGTAGTGCGACAGTGTTTTACCAGCAGACTAGATTCCTTGAGCTACCCGGCAGTTTAGCGGTGAGCACTCTTTGACCCTTCTTTCAAAATGACGTTTTGTCATATGCTTTTGTCTGTTTCAAGATAGTGGTCATTGAGTTAGTAGTCTACCTGTATTGGGTTTTATTCGCATGTTTATGATACTATAGGGAAACGGGATAAAGAAAGGGGAGGTTTGGGTACCCATAAACCGGTTTAACCCTACCACTGGCTTTTGCTAGAGCCGGTACCAAGTCCGTTTATCCCGAGTTCCTATCATTATTTATGTTTGTCTCTTGTTTTCATTATTGTTTTTCTGGTGCAGTTTGCGTGTGAATTGTGGCATGTGATTGTAGTTCTTGGCCATTGTAGGTGTTTGCTGTTATCCTGTTTTTTGTAAAGTTAACTCCAATCCAGTAGTGGAAACAGCAATCTTAAGCTTTTAAAGGGAAAGATCTGTTTTCATCTGCGAACCAGATATTTTCTGGACTGCACTTTATTTGTTGTAACAAAAAGCAAGGATTCTTTTCTAATATTACTTACAACAATCATTCCTCCTGGACGTGTGATGATACGATTAAAGTACTTAATCTTTTGCTTGACAACATTTTTGTTCGTTTTGGCAACATAATTTATCAACAGGTCATTGGATTTCCCATGGGTACAAATTGTGCAACTCTCATTGCAGATCCTTTTCTTTTCTGTTACGAACTTCATGAAAAAATTACAAAATGGGACCATATAAAACAGTGATCAACTTATTTCTATTTTCAATGATAACAGCAGTTATTGACGATATCCTTACTATTGACAATCCCCAGTTTTTAGATTAAGTCGACATCATTTACCCTCAACAACTGAAACTTCATAAAGCTAATAATGATTCTAAAAATTGCCCTTTTCTGGATCTAACTATCATCGTTGACTCTGGTAAAATAAAAACTAAAATTTACGTTCAAAGGGATGATTTTGATTTCAGTATTACTAATTTCCCTTTTCTTGACGGCGACGTTCCTCTAGCCCCATCCTACGGAGTTTACATTTCTCAACTGGTGCTATTTGCACGCGTTTGTTCTACTTTTGACGACTTCAATGAACATAACCTTACTATCACTTCAAAACTCTGCAGCAAGGTTACAGATTTCATAAATAAAAAGTTTTATCCAAGATATGAACATTTGATATCTAAATATAATGTCACTCGCAAACAGCTTATTTCTAAGGGCATTTCCCATCCTCGATTTTACAGAAATGTCGTAAAAAAATGCCAGAAACTGATTAAAAATCCAGAAAAACTGGGACGTAACTTACATTCTTTACGCAATAGGGGATATCGAAAGGATATTCTGCATGTGTCCGTTAAATTATCTTTGGGATCAAGTGACCTGAGGATTTTACACACATACTGGCCTCTCACTGATACTGCCGATGTCTACTGAAATACATGATGATTCTTTACCAAACCAATTGGGAGTTTTGAATTTAATTTTTCTTCCGTAGTGCGATAGTGTTTTACAAGCAGACTAGGCTCCTTGAGCTAGCCGGCAGTTTAGCGGCGAGCACTCCTTGACCCATCTTTCAAAATTACGTTTTGTTCCCCCATTTTTCTTTTCTAGATTGTGGTCATGGAGTTAGTAGTCTACCTGTATGGGTTTTATTCGTATGTTTATTATACTATAGGGAAACGGGACAGAGAAAGGGGAGGTTTGGGTTTAACCTTACCGCTGGCTTTTGCTAGTGCCGGTACCAAGTCCGGCTGTCCCGAGTTCCTATCGTTGTTTACGTTTGTCTTTTGTATTTTATTGTGGGCTTTTTTCTTGTGCAGTTCCTATTTACTTTGTGGCATGTGGCTGTGTTTTTCGGCCATTGTAGGTGTTTCCTGTTATCTTTTTTATTCTATCCCATAGTGGTCCTAAAGATCGTGAAGTCGACCACACAGCTTCTGCAAAGATTACTTCAATTTGTGGGAACCAAAACCTTGTTTAATTAAGTGGCATATTTGTGAGCAACCGGACTCTATCAAGGAAGTCACTGTATCGATCACATGCCCTTGCTTAGCAAAGAGTTGGGACATGTAAACTCCATATGCCAGCGCTCTTCTAATCTAGCTATAAAGAGAAGGGAAGATGACTATTGGAAAAGTGAAGTCATCGCGTTTGTCATATAGCTTAGTTTGTAGTCTACCTCTGTTGTCAATTTCAAGATGAAGGTCAAGGAATTTAGCGAATGTGGAGGTGTATGTAGTATCCTTAATTTCGAGCTCCTTGGACAGATCAGATGAGGAAAATCACCAAAGCGAGGTGTGTATAGTTACAAAATATCATTTATATAATGGAAGCTAAAATTAAAAGAATTGTGCTAGTTTTTTTTATTAATTTGAGGAAGCCCTACAATGTGCTAGTTTTTATATTATTCATGAATTCAGCCTTATAACAGTGGAGAAACGGATAGGTTAAAAGAGGTGCTCAGCTTATGTCTATTCAAATTCAAATAGTTAGTTGAAAAACAAGTCCTCCAAACTGGAAAATATAATGTCAATCTGAAAATCTAACAATTTAATTATTTCTTCTTCTGTATATTTTATCAACGATTGGGAAATCAGATGATCTTGATTAACAGTAAAACCTCAATATAATACCACCAATTGTTAGACCTATTTTTGGCGTAAATAAAGAAGTTTGATGACAAGTCAAAGGAGGTTTATACTTAAAGTAAAGGCAAAGGGAGAAATATTCACCATTCAAAAACTGTGGTATGGAGCAAAAGGTAAATATACAGGAGGCTCTCAAGAGCCTGTATTGCTAACCTTGACATTGATTATCATAAACTGTCTGTTTTAAAGATTTCAAAAATAGACTATGGTGTTTCAGTAGAGTCCAATATTAAACTATATTCCCTGTAGCCATCTTGGATAAAGCTCTGACCTGAAAAAAAAACATTTTTGCAGAGGACCATCCGACAGGCTATTGTAACCACGTTTGGTTCATATTGCCTCAGCAGTTACTGAGAAGATCTTAAGGGAGTATGAGTGTCAGAAATTTTGTAATTAGAATTAAAACGTTGACCTTTTGTTTCGAAGAGCTTTGCTAAAAGAATAAGATGAGCAAAAAATTTTGAAAATCCATGTTAGAATTTTTGACATATATGACTTCCAAATTTTGGCGGGAAACAGGTCTCTCTAGGGTTTTCCTTCAATTTCTATTTGCCGTTTATATGCCTTAAAACATGAAAATATAATTGGAAGTTGATCAAATTTTAAACATTGTCCATTTTATGCATTTTAAAGTGACCTATAACCAAGAAAATATGATGCATGTGAAAAAAAAATCAACACTGTTTAAATGGATAAAACCCGAGAATATCGAATGCTTCTGAAATCTGACGCTCGTACTCCCTTAAAGTGTGTTTCCCTAAGAGTCTATTGTTCAACTGTGTTTCTTCTTGCGACAATCTTGGATAGAGCTCAGACCTGAAAAACACTTTCTATACAAAGGACCACCCAAGACTATTGTGACCATGTTTTGTTTTGGCTAAGCACTTTCAGAGGACAAACTTTTTGAATGTGTTTTCACAAAAGATGAATTGTTAAAACTAAATTCCCCGATGCCGGCCATATTTGATAAAGCGCGAACCTGAAAACAGTTTTGTCAAAGGGGACCACCTAAGGACTTTTGTGATCAAGTTTAGTTCCAATTGGCCCAACGGTTACAGAGGAGAAGACTTTTGAATGTCTTTTCTCATAGGGTCTGATATTAAAACTACGTTCTCTGTCGGTGGCCATTTTCGATATAGAGCACACCTTAAAAAAGATTTAAGGGACCACAGGGACGGAAGCTAAAATAAAGAATTGAGTAGTTTTTTATATATTAATTTTGAGGAAGCCCTACTATGTGCTAGTTTTTTTTAATTAATTTTGAGGAAGCCCTATTATGAATTCAGCCTTATAACAGTGAAGAAACGGATCGGTTAAAAGAGGTGGCTAGCTTGTGTCTATTCCAATTCCGATAGTCTGTTGAAAAACAAGTCCTGCAAACTTGACAAATTTAATGTCAATCTGAAACTCTAACAATTTAATCATTTCTTCTTCTGTATATCTTATGAACGATTTGTGAGCAATCTAAACTGTTGCAGAGAACCACCCGAAAGGCTATTGTGACCAAGTTTTGCTCACAAATTGTTAATTTTGGAAATCGGATGATCATGATAAACAGTAAGATCTCGGTAATATACCACCACTTGCTCAACCTATTTTGGCGTTGTAAACAGGCTTGATGACAGGTCAAGGGAGCTTTATAAGCTTAGAGTAAAGGCAAAGTGAGCAATATTTACCATTCAAAGACTGTAAAAGGACAAGAGGTAAATACACAAGAGGCCCTCAAGAGCCTTTATTGCTCACCAAACTTGATTATCATAAACTGTCTGTTTTAAAGATTTCCAAAATAAACTATGGTGTTTCAGTAGGGTCCAATATTAAATTATATTCCCTGCAGCGTCTTGGATAAAGCTCTGACCTGAAAAACACACGTTTGCAGAGAACCACCCGAAAGGCTATTGTGACCAAGTTTTGCACACACTGCCTCGGCAGTTTCTGAGAAGATCTTTATGTGTGTTTCCCCAAGAGTCCATTGTTAAAATATGTTCCCTGCTCGCGACAATCTTTTATAGAGCTCGAACCTGAAAAAAATCCTTCTTTGCAAAGTACAACAAAAGGACTATTGTAACCATGTTTTGTTCCAATTGACTAAGCACTCTCAGAGGACAAAATTTTTGTTGTATGAATGTATGTTAAAACTATATTCCGCGGAGGCGGTCATATTAGATATAGCGTGGACCCGAAAACATTTGTTTACAGGGGACCACTTCATGACTATTGTGGTCAAGTTCAGTTCCAATTGTCCCAACGGTTACAGAGGAGAAGACCTTTGAATGTGTTTCTCATGAAGTCCGCTATTAAAATTACGTTCTCTGCTTGAGGCCATTTTGGATATAACGCAGACCATCCAAATACTATGGTGACAATAATTTGTTTCAACTAGTTCAGTAGTTTCAAAGGAAAAGATCTTTAAATGTGTTCCCCATAGGTTCTAATGTAAAAACTATGTTCCCCGTTGACAGACATATTAGATATAACGCGGAACTGAAAAATTGTCTTTTTGATTTTGAGAACCAAGGACTATTGTGGGCAAGTTTGGTTCCAATTGGCTCAGAAGTTCCAGAGAAGATCTGTTTTTAATTTGTTTCACATAGGGTCTAATGTTAGAACTATATTTCAAGCTGCCGGTCATCTTGGATGTTGTGCAAACAATAAAAAACACCTTTTTGGATGGGACCACCTGAGAACTATCGTTTGCAAAGTTTGGTTCAAACTGACTAAGCAGTGTCAGAGGGGAAGATCTTTGAGAGTATTTTCCCAAAGGGTCCAATGTTAAAATAATGTTCCCACCGCTGCAATCTTGTATATTGCTGAAATGAAAACATCTTTTTAGCAGGGGACTACCAAAGGATTATTGTGGCCAAATTTGGTTCCAAATGACTAAGCAGTGTCAGAGGAGAAGATCTTTGACTGTGTCTTCTCATAAAGTATAATATTAGAACTATGTTCCCCAAAGGCGGACATTTTCGATACAGGTGGGAAATGAAAAACAACTTTATGCAGGGACCACCAAAGGACTATTTTGGCCAAGTTTTGTTTCAATTATTGGCTCTGCAGTTTCACAGAAGAAGATTTTGGAATGTGTTTTCCCATTGGGTCCAATGTTAAAACTTTGCTCTCCGATGCTAACCATCTTGGATATAGCGAAAAACACCTTATTTGCAGGTGCATACTCAAGGGCTATGGTGGCCAAGCTTGGTTCCAATTGGCCCAGTGGTTTCAGAGGAAAATGTCTTTGACTAACAGTTTACGCCAGACGAACGGACGGACGAAAAGTGATAGCAAAAGCTCATCCTGGCTCTAGACAGGTCATGTAAACTTTTGTCGAGGTTTTACTGTACATTTCTATCATAAGTGATATAAGATTATAATTCATGTTTAGGTCTGGAATAGTAATTTGGATGCCTTTTTTCACTTGATAAACTAGAGGCTCAGACACTGAGCCTGAATTGCGCACCTGACAAAATGCATACAGCAGGTGATAAAAGTGATGTTCATCCCATAGGATCATATGTTTAAATATGTTATGTGCTGGAGGTCTTCATTTTTATCAGATCAAAACAAAAATAAACAATCACAGTTTGACTGAATTTGCTTCAATAATTTCAGGGCATGTGATCAAAAAGATGTTTTCATATAGGGGTACCATTTTAAACCAAGTTCAATGCTGGGAGCCATTTTTTTTGTCGGTTCCCAACAAAATGAACAATCTTTGTAAAAGACCTTCCATTCATCATTTCTGTAAAGTTTGGTTGAATTTGCTTCAATAGTTTCAGGGCAGAGTTGAAAATGGTGTTTTTCTCATAGGTCCAATGTAAAAGCTAAGATCTGCTCTGATGGCCAATGTTTTTATTGGATAATTACATAATGCTCAATCTTTGTGAAGGACCTTCCACACATCATTCCTGTAAAGTTTGGTTGAATTTGCTTCAGTGGTTTCAGAGAAGAAGATGAAATTATTAATTTCCAATAGGGCCAATGTTAAGCAATGTTGCGTGCTGGCAGCCATGTTTTTTGTCGAATCCGAATAAAATGAGCAGTCTTTGCAAAGGACCTTTAGTACACTATTCCTTTAAAATTTAGTTGAATTTGCTTCAGCAGTTTCAGAGGAGGAGATGAAAAATGTGATTTCTCCTATAGGGTCCTATATGAAACCTAAGTTCAGTACTGGACGCCATGTTTTTTATCTGATTGGAACAAAATGAGCAATCTTCATACATCATTCCTGTAAAGTTTGGTTTAATTTGCTTCAGTGGTTGTAGAGGAGAAGATGCAAATGTGAATTTTCCTTAGGGCCAGTGTTAAACTATGTTCCGTGCTGGCGGCCATGTTTTTTGTCAAATCAAAATAAAATAAGCATTCTTTGTAAAGGACCTTTAGTACATCACTCTCGTAAAGTTTGGTTGAATTTGCTTAAAAAATTCAGAAGAGTCCTATGTTAAAACTAAGTTCCGCACTGGTGGCCATGTTTTTATCGGATCAGAATGAAAGGAGCAATCTTTGTAAAGCACCTTCCATACATCATTCCTGTAAAGTTTGGTTGAATTTGTTTCAGTGGTTTCAGAGGAGTTGATGAAAATGTGATTTTCCCATAGGTCCTATGCTAAACCTAAGTTCCGCGCTGGCGGCCATGTTTTTTATCGGATCGAAACAAAATGAGCAATCTTTGTTAAGGACCTTCCAGACACCATTCCTGTAAAGTTTGGTTGAATTTGCATCAGTGGTTCCAGAGGAGAAGATGAAAATGTGAATTTCCCATAGAGCCATTGTTAAACTATGTTCCGTGCTGGCGGCCATGTTTTTTTGTTTTATGGTTGAATTTGCTTCAGCAGTTTCAGAGGAGTTGATGAAAATGGTGATTTTTCCCATAGGGTCCTATGTTAAAACTAAGTTCCTCGCTGGTGGCCTTGTTTTTTATCGGATTGGAATGAAATGAGCAATCTTTGTAAAGAACCTCCATACACCATTCCTGTAAAGTTTGTTTGAATTTGCTTCAGTGGTTTCAGAGGAGAAGATGAAAATGTGAATTTCCCATAGGGCCAATGTTAAACTATGATCCATTCTGGCGGCCATGCTTTTTTTGTCGAATCGGAATAAAATAAGCAATCCTTGTGAAGAACCTTTATTGCATCATTCCTGTAAAGTTTGGTTGAATTTGCTTTTTCAGTTTCAGAGGAGTTGATGAAAATGTGATTTTTCCCATAGGGTCCTATGTTAAACTTAATTTCCGCGCTTGCGGCCATGTTTTTTTATCGGATCGGAACGAAATGAGCAATCTTTGTAAAGGACCTTCCATACATCATTCCTATAAAGTTTGGTTTAATTTGTTTCCGTGGTTTCAGAGGAGAAGATGAAAATGTGAAAAGTTAACAGACGACGGACGCCAAGTGATGGCAATAGCTCACACTGACCCTTTGGGTCAGGTGAGCTAATAAACAATAGTAATATACCCAATCAAGGACAGTGGCTCTCGATTTCCAAAGCATCCTTCTCTTTTTGAATAAATGTTTATGTGTTTCCGTTCGTACGGTTTGCCAATGTGTCCAGGTATAAAATGTTTATTCTTAGTTTTCCCAACTTTGTTTCCTAGCTTCTTAGCTGTTTCAAGTTTTCTAATTTTACTATCAATATCATCGCCGAACAAATCTTCAGTTATTGGAATACTGGTTGAACATAAGGCTTGATAAGCTGGTACGAGGTCGTTCCGTATGAACTCACGTCTTTTCTGATTCATCCCAGAAAATGCCATTTGAATAAACAAAAAAAGCATCCTTTGATAAAGTTAAAAGTTCTTTTGACTCTTCGAAGGTAAGGCCTTCTCCCTTTTTTGTCTTATTCATCAGTTTGTCCAACATATAAACAAGCGGACACGTTCCTTTGCTTAGGATATTTTGTGTGCGTTGAAAGGCTACATCGATCTTTTTTGTATTTTGACCAAGGGATTTCCATATGGCTAAATTGGTCTTAGGTGGGTTAATTTTGTTGCAATTTTCCGGGCTTTGATATTTTTTCAGCATAGTTTTGATTTTGTCATCAGCGACCTTAGAACGCATGCCTTTCTCTACAATTACTGCCAAGTCTGAGCCAATTTTGGGTCCTGGAATTTCATCTTGACATAAAAACTCTTTTAATGATTCCAATAATTCAGTGTCGTCTTTATTCCCACTAGTAGGGGCATCTGGTGTTACCATTTTTGACGTAGCATTATCGCATAACTTTGCCAAATCATCAAAGTTATCTCCAAGACTAGAGTTCTGATCATAATCTATTACATTATCGTCTTCATCCGATATATCATGAACTACTTGCGAATGTTGATTCCCATACATCATTTGCTGCATCATCAGCTGATTTTGCATCAACATACTATACAAATCCGGCATGTCGGAACTATGATTCAAACTTTCATGGCGGCTGTCATTCACATAAGTTGGCCGACAAGCCCCGCCCACTGTTTTGTCCAAAGTGTCATGAACGTGCGGCAAATTCTGAGAATTGTCACCATGTGAATGTATTGGAATAAAATACGTATTTGACGATTCCCCATTTGAGCTGAGCTCGGGTGAATGTCTAGTTTGTGTGACTGCGGCTGAGCCGGTACAAGAAATGTCACTGGTATTAAGTTCTTTATCCGCCATTATGGCTACTGAGTAGACTAACAACACTGACTCTGAGAGTTCATAACGTGTCTTAAAGTCAAGTTCGTTAATAAAACAACATAAAAAGTTACATGAATAAATATATACCCGACTAGAAACTAATCCTAAACACTAAATATCCACAAATATAATGACAATGAGTTTTTTCTGCCTCTAATAATTTACACAACCGTTCTCTTGAAATGACCTAGAAAGCACTGACCTTATGACCTGGATTGCGTTCTCATGTGATCGAAGCAAGGCTGATTTAGTATAATTAATGATTTAGCCCTGTGATTTTAAATTTCATATGGCGAGGGGGTGTTAAACAATATCGTCATTTGCATTAAGTTATATTTTATTGCAAAGTTGCACGGATATGTTTGGGACTTTGAATTTATATTTGCTTTATTTGTTTACCTGTAAATAAAACGAGGATGCCTCTAAAAAGAGTCAGTTCTTCACATGTTACTTTCATTTGTTGCATTTTCTTGCAGAATCGTAACAGGTTTTCAGGCATTTCTTCATCTTCAGATAGATGATGTGTCCGGATTTTTTCTACTGGCATATCAAGGAGTCCCAACATTACTTTCATTTCAGAATTAAATTTATAGCAATCTCCTGTGAAACCAAATTCTAAAAAAGATGCTGAAAATGGATACAAAAATTAAATGTTAAATATTGCTATATGGTGTAACACAAAAACTCTAAATAACATTAGGGTAATTCTAACATTTTTATTACAACAACAGGCAGATTTAAGAAAAAAAGATGTAACATAATCTTAAAGAAGGTAGACATTATTTTCTCTAATTTCTAGCTAATTTAAACACCTCCTTACAAATAATAATAAACATGTGTAACAAGAGGCTCTCAAGAGCCTGTATCGCTCACCTGGGCCATTGCTGACAAATACAGTCAAAAATAATAATACCAATGTTGAATGCCAATCTTGAATCTGTTCAGACAAGCCAGACACATTTTAAGAAGGGGACAAACTAAGGTCCATTGTGACCAAGTGTGATTCCAATTGGCCAAGTACTTTCAGAAGAGAAGATCTTGGAATATGTTTCCCCATAGGGTCCAATGTTAAACTAAGTTCCCCGCTGGTGGCCATCTTAGATGATGTGCAGACTTGCCGGACTCATTTTTGAAAGGGAACCACCTAACGACTATTCTGGCCAAATTTGGTTCCGATTGGCTCTGCGGCTTCAGAGAAGAATATCTTTGAATACCTTCCCATAGGGTCCAATGATAAAACCAGGCTTCACGCGCTGGTGGCCATCTTGGATATGATGCGGACTTGACAGACACTTTTTTGAAAGGGGACCAACTTAGGACTATTGTGAACATCAATATGTATTTGGAAACCAAATTTCATTGAAATCGGAAAATGTTGAATTTTCCCGCCTTTTTT
>MJUU01062446.1:3412-33580 GCA_002080025.1 Modiolus philippinarum
TATATAACCTAAAACAAAGCAACAACACCAATACTACCGTTGTGCTAGATCCAATCGGATACATACAATGTGACCTGATTATAAACTTCAAAATAAACAAAGTAAATAGCACACAAAATTACAGTTGATATTTCGAGACCTGTCCGTCTCTTCTTCAAAACACAATAAAAAAAGTAGAAACAATCAAACAAAACCTATTTACAAAGACTAAACTACGAATGTTATGCAAAATATCGATATTTTGCATAAACATTCGTAGTTAGGTTTTGTTTTGAGCCGTACACCCGTACCCAAAAATTCTTGAAGTTAATACCCCGTGGGTTATGGACCTTCCAAGAATCAGAAAACTTATGTTTTTACTTTTTTGCTGTTGTAATAAGCAAAGCCTTCTTTTAAAGGTTCATCATTGTTGTTTATTACTGCTACGCCCCCCTCATGGGTCACACCTATTTACATATTAGATATAATGACAATAGATGACTGACAACGCCTGGATATTAGGTGAAACATTGGATTGCAGAACAATACTGAAAAGGTATAACAACAATAGAAAAATGGTGGGATTATGGAGAAAATGAAAGAAAAATGAATAATATACAATGAATAACATTGAAAAAGGGGTAAAAACATATAAAAAGGGGGAATAATGAAGAAACATACCCGACTTCCGGTCTATACCTGGGGCTACGCCCACTTCCGGTCGCGCATGTACACTGTAGTAAGGTCATACAACACCCCTGCGGGGTCACGTGTTGTTCCAACACGTCATTTCCTATCCTCAACATGGCTACTTACAGTAGATACACACCCACTTCCGGTCGCGCATGCGTCATGTAATAAAGTTGTTAAACACCCCTGCGGGGTCACGTGTTGTTCCAACACGTCATTTCCGGTCAATATGGCTACTACCAGTAGTTACACACCTACTTCCGGTTGCGCATGCGCAGTCAAAACACTTCGTGTTCTGGTCACGTGACTTCCGCTTCCGGTCACGTGACTTCTGTCACGTGTTTTCCGGTCTACGTCACTTCCGGTGACGTCACTTCCGGCACCACCAAAGCACCACCACCTCAAATACTAATTTGTTCGTGCCCATATACTACCCCTATATGTATTTGTAGAGACCTTGTCTCATGTGCATTTACTGTAGAACATTTGATTGTTACTCTGCACATACATATACCACATTAATTATGTGACAAGGCATACAGATTTAACAGTTTTAGCTATATATTACGAATAATTGTCCAAAGAAAAATTGTAGCCATTACCAGTAAAAGATACGATTCTATGACTACATTGCTGGATCTAGTCTACTGTAAAGTTGCTGGACGGTAACATTATCCTTGCCTACTAACTCGCGGCAATCGTAGATCTTTATGAGTGTTAGTTTCAAGCGTTCTTTGGGTAGTTTTTATGGTTACTAAAAAATTGTACGTGAAGTCTTCGCTTTGGGAAGATGATCTATAATATTGTTTCAATAGAAATACGCATATCCACATGAGTGTTAGATACATACAGTATTTATGTGATGGTATTAAATTGAAAGTTGAAAGTGCAGAATCGACCACCTAGTCATTGTTCTCGTGGTTTTTCTATCATAGTAAGTATTTTCAATATTAATTGTGATATATGATTGACAATTTTGTTTTTTACATCCAGATATAAACGAGTGCATACAAGGCGACAGATGTGCCCACTCTTGTCAAAATACTGTGGGATCATATAAATGCAGCTGTCGACAGGGATTTGTCCTTGGTAGAGATGGAACGTCCTGTAAAAGTTAGTAATATTGTTTGATCTACATAAATTTTAAATGAGTAAATGACAAACTGTCTGAATTTGGTTTAGGATATGTTTCTACAAAACTAAAAATCATTTTAAAACTGAATAAAATTAGTCATTTCAATTTTCTTAACAATGCTATTACGATGTACTGACAATCGTATCAATTGCGGTTATGTGTTAAATAACAAAATACTGAAGTTACTGTTAATTGACTTTCTGTATATGCGCATTTCGACAACTTATGTCTCATCAGTGCAGATCAAGTCCAAACATTTTGGAAATCTGTATTCCGAAATATGTGTAAAGGCTGATCGAGAACAAAATATTAATAGGATCAAATAGTAAAGCTAAAATCAGCTAAGGACAGAGCTAAGCGAGAATGGGATACTTCTTATTTTAGAACAAAATCTTGTTAAATTGAGAAATTACAAGTTTCCAAATAAAATCGGTTTTCGGTCCAGGACCGAATTACTGGCTACTGGGTTGGCGAATACCATGGGGACCAATAGTCCACCAGCAGATGCATCGGCCAAGTGGTAATAAATAACAAAAAGGTGTTATCTCAGACAGTTGTGTAGATTAAGATATTGCTTCCCTTTTTAATTGCAGTATGACTACCTTAGCTTTCAGGTAAACCATCCCTGCCAATTCCGATGCTACTCCCGTTGGTATAATCTGTTCTGAATACTAATATGGTATTCGATTGCCTATCTATCACTGCTGCTTTAAATAAATTTCCAAATGAATACCAAAGCAAGAAACAAAAATCATAAATCCAGGAAATATGTCAACATAGACAGAGAATGTCAAGACAAAGAGGAAACAAACAGAACATTATACAAACACAAATAAAACACTAACGGTGTGAACATCAATTTCACATCAATCAATTTAGATCCTTTTGGTTATTTGTTCTCTCTCAGCTTTAACAAGTTTGTTGGGTAATGGACTTCCAAATGTTTTGGTTTTATTTGCACTTATGAGACTAGTGTGTCAAAATGCGAATATGCACTCATAAAACATAAGTTGTTGAAATGCGCATATGCAGAAAATAAATTAACAGTAACTTCGGTATTTAGTTTTCTATTAATTGATATGATTAGTCTGTACTCTATTTCGGGAGTAATGAGAATTGTTGAATGTCAAAAGGTATACATGTCACAAAAATATACTTAGTGTTTCTTCTAGAAAGGCAAGCAACAATCTATTTTCAATCGTTTTGTAAACTATACTTCATTTTTCCCAGATATCAATGACTGTGCTGGTGTTGCATGTTTACATGGCGGAACGTGTATAGATTTGACAGGGACACACAGCTGTAAATGTACTGCAGGATATACAGGAAAACACTGTGAAACAGGTATCAATTTCGTGAACCCTCATCTTCTTTATAATACATTTCAAATACATATGTAGTTGCTTCAGGGTAGGCGCTAGTTAATTGCAAAATTATAAGTTTTAATATTTCACTCACGGTTCTTGTTTTTAATCAGTACATTTTCTTGAAATGTTACTATTGTCTCCTCTGAAAAAAAAAATTGTGCCAGACGACATTTCAGATATGAACAATGTTGGTTTCTTCCGCTCTATAACTCCTCTTAAATGCTCTTTATTTTTCTTAGGTATGGAGTACTTGTACATGAGACAATATCTCATGTGTTCACTTTGTTCAATTAATATTATCTAAATTTATGTAAATACTAAAACGAATGATTAACTCCCTCCATCACAGTCTTGCCCTTAGCTACATGTATATTTGATCTGAATTTGATATTACTGATTATTTGGATTTTGTTTGGTTTTATGCATTTTAAACATTTTCTTAGATTATAGATTTCCTTTGTTTGGGTTCTAGTGCTGCTGATGAGAAATTAATTTCCAAAATGACCATACAGCTCATTAAAATTATTAACAGTGTGTTATGGTCCCATGTTCATTTACTCCAAACTAATGAGTTTACAGACACGGATTCTTCAGATACATCAGGTGTCTATAGTTCTTCCCCGATAGAGACAACATCCGAGGCGTCTTTTTCAAGTCTATCAGGTTCTGGCAGACATGATGACACCAATCCACAAATTAGGCCATGTAATGTTAAATTGTCTGATATTTTATCTTTTGATGATTCCAGTTCTTTTGTTTCAATTTCTAAATGCCGTATCAAAAACAGTAAAACGTATGACATGCTGTTGACAGATCCAACTTTTACCAGCAATTTGACAGGTAAAACTTACACTGCCAGAACATATGATGACTTGAATTGCGCATCGCGAAACCTAGTATATGGTATAGAGTGTACTCTGTGTGGTTTGATATACAGTGGAGAAACCAAGGATATATTGAATAAAAGAATGTGTGGACATCGCTACGAAGTCAAAGACAACAAGACTCGTCATGTCTACACACACTTCAATCAACCACACCACTCCATCGTCAACATGAAGGTAAGAATCCTTGAGAAAATATATCACCACACAAACAGTCCAACTTTAAGTACACCATACCGTTTACAACGTGAAGAATACTGGATTAGAGAGCTTGGAACCGCAATACCCTATGGTTGCAATGATAATATAAAAAGTATAGGTAATTTGTGAAGTCCAGGATGTAGCTCTGTCAATGTGATAAATATCTTGACTGGAAGCCAACGCCGTCAACGCAGTCATGGGCATCGACATTACTCAGCCCCAAATCTGTATGACATTTCAATAATTGGTCTTCTACCATACATGAATGCCCCCCTAGGTATTCATCACATAGGCACAAAGCTATACTCTTTACCCCATTCAAAATTACATTCATTTTATAAAATCTGTTTAAACTCTTCCGTGACAGATCCATCGTCACATGAATACACATTAACTGCAATTGTCCTAGATATTGCTCATTACAGACTATTTAAACCTGTAAGCACATCTGCTAATGAACAAGAACGTCGTTCATTTTTAAACTCAAATTTACAAACAAAGGCTTAGATGCCATCAATCGTGGCAATATTCTTCATAATAAACATGTAACCGCTAAGATACCACCATATTTTAAAGACCAAACAATTCCTCTTATATCTTATACATATACAAAACCAATTGCAGCTAACATCTTCAATCACAAACGGGTATTGCGGGATGTCCAAATTGATGACTTCAAATCAAAACCACCTGATTGTTCTTGTCTCTCTTCCCCATTTATATACGCTCCTGCTGGTCACGTTTTTACAGGGGACCTCAACATCGTAAACAATGGAAAACTACGTGATCTCTTCACAAAAGGTTCAAAATATCGTGAACCACAACCCATCAATTGGAAACATAACTTTAAAATATTGATGGACGCAGTTGAAAAATACGCCAAACAATGGGCTAAGAGAGGGAAGGAAAAAGTTGAAACACTGTCCGACTGGATCAGGTCCATAAAGTCATTGATTGTAGCTCGAATGAGGAGCCTATAGACAACCATGAACCTCTTACTTATTAAATATCAAAAAACAGAATTTACGTATAAATTTTATTATTTATTGTGACTTATTATTACAATATATTGTCATGTTTGTTATTTACTTGTTATATGTGTACATGTCTCTCTCTTACTCTGTAACCTTTGTATGCTCATTGGTTTATGAGAATAAAGATATAGATGTAAGCCCCAATTTAAAAAGCATATTCGATGATTCCGAGGTAGAAAAAACATTGTCCTTCCTCCATGACAATTATGTCATCGTACCAGCTGACAAGGCCCAAAACAACATCACATTTATCTGCAAAAGACATTACATTGACTGCTTAATGAAGGAGATGGGCATTGACAATTCATTTAGCAACCCCACATACAAACTCTCCACCATACCAAGGGAGGACATACTAAACAATCACAAATCAGTATTGTCTTCCTTTGGTATCAGTTTTAGTGAGGAGAACAACAACCTGCCTTGTATCTATTGGGTACCTAAATTACATAAATGCCCTTACGAACAGAGATACATTGCTGGGTCTGCCAAATGCACATCTTCAACAAAACCCCTTTCTAAGCTCATCACTGCAGTCAAAGATGGCCCCAAGATATAAAGTGATAAAGTATACTCAACAAGTGGAGTGAATAAGATGTGGATTCTCAAAAACTCAAAAGATTTATTGGAATATCTATCTTCAACTGAACTCAACCACTGCAACAGTGTCAGAACATTTGATTTCTGTACTCTCTATACTACTCTTCCACACGATAAGCTAAAGTCAGTACTCCGGGATTTAATACATCAGTCTTTCTGTAATAAAAAGGGTGAAAGAAGATATTCATTTTTAGTGATAAGTAAAGATGGGACATATTTTGTTAAACATCACACTGATTCACACAAAAACTATACAGAGGAGGATGTCATTGCATGCTGGAATTTTTGATTGATAACATATTTGTAGAATTTGGAGAACAAGATTTCCAGCAGACATTAGGGATACCAATGGGGACTAATTGTGCGCCACTTTTAGCAGATTTGTTTCTTTATTCGTATGAAGCCAGGTTCATACAAGGGCTAGTTCAGAAAAAAAGACAATAAGCTAGCCAAATCATTTAATTTCAGTTTCCGTTATATAGATGATGTTCTTTCATTGAACAATCCTCAATTCAAGGATAACCTTCATCTTATATACCCAAATGAACTAGAAATTAAAGAGACGACCGATACACCATCATCAGCATCATTCCTGGACCTATACCTCTACATTGACAGCTCTGGACGTCTGAAAACAAAACTTTACGACAAGCGTGATGATTTCGACTTTCCAATAGTGAACTTCCCGTTCTTGAGCAGTAATATTCCCACTTCTCCGGCATATGGCGTGTACATTTAACAACTCATTCGCTATTGTCGTGCCTAGAGTTTGTACAGCGATTGTGTCAACAGAGCGAAATTACTGTATAAAAAACTTATCATCAAGGGTATGTTCAGTCACTGTTGCAATTGTCACTACAGAAGTTTTACGGTCGTCACCACGATTTGACAGACCATTACAATGTTTCGGTTTCACAAATCAGAACAGATATCTTTGGGTAGATCCAGAGTTTGTTACCGGACTGACTAACACCGACTGTGACAAAATCGGACTTTTCACTGGCAGTGTGACGGGTGCCACGTGTGAAGCAGATCATGCTTACCCTTCCGGAGCACCTGATGATACCTCAGTTTTTATAGGGGTTCACACTGCTAGTGCTTTAGTTTTGTGACGTTCTTGTTCTTTTTATTTATTTGTTTTGTCTCTGTCATACTGTCTCAATTCGTGTTGTTGTGAATTGCCGTGATTTTGGATTTATGATTTTAGAATTTCCCCTTTCCTCGTTTCGTTTGCCGATGTGTTCGTAAAAAATATCCTATATATGTCTATTGTAGACTTCATTAGTAGAGTGATAACGATAACATACATTATTTTAAAATCAAATGCTTGTCAAAGATAACAGATGTTGAAAAACTTGTGTTAAAGAACGGATAAGCACAGAAAATATTTCCTTTATTCCAGATATAAATGAATGTTTAATGATAAATGGAGGCTGTGAAGACACATGCATAAATACAATTGGTTCTTTCCATTGTCAATGCAAGTCTGGTACTACTTTGGGCATCGATGGCCGTGGATGCTTAGGTAAGATGAGGTAAAAGAATACAAGAATTTGACACTATAATGTTCATGCAAAATATGGTATAAAACAAATAAAAAAAGTATACAAATTTGGGGGGGAGGTTTGGCACGCCATAAAACTAGGCTTGGTTAACCCACCATTTCTATTGAAATGCCTGTAACAAGTCAGGACCATCTCAGTTTACAATTATTCCTGTGGTTTTTACCTCTTTGTCTTTTTGTCTTTTGGATTTCGGCTCTTTAAAAAACTGTTTGGTAATTTTGTTAGTGTCCATTAATGATCTCTAACTTACACGTCACGTCTATAGAAATGGCACATGTGTGAAGGGTAATTATGAATCGCTCGGAGCTCTTAATCCTCCTGTTTTTATTTAAAATAAATAAAGTCGACTAGAATTTTTTTTTTAACCCGAAATGATAATAAATATACAATCGTTCAAAAATATAAAAGTATCTGAAGAAAAAATACTTAATTATGACTATGATTGAGAAAATATATTAACAATGAAGAGATATGGAGTAAATCAAAATGGGAAAAAGTCTCTACAAATAAGTAATAGAACGAAGCGATGGAACTACGTTTTTATTATTGTCGAGTACGGTTGCTTCTATATTATGTTTCAAATCAAACGAATTTTATGTATTAACTGATGTTGATTGACACATTGTTTGGCAAATTGAACAATTTGTAGACAATTAAGAGAGATGAGGATTCATAAATGTGTAATCTTAAATATTTTCTTTATATTTTGACTAATATAATTTTCATTTATATAGCTTATTCGTCGGAGAACTGTTATTTTAATGCAATGTTAACAGACATGTGACTGATTGATTGATTGTTGTTTAACACCAACTTTAGCAATATTTCAGCTATATATCGTGTCGTGAACTGTTGATAATATAGTACAAAATATACAGTTAAAAGGGTCATTTAAACATATTGCTATGTACAGATAAAAGAGATTTATTAAAGATAAAATCATATATAAGTCAATTCAATTAAGGTAAATAGATCATATTTGATGAAATTTAAAAAAATGGATAATAGACATATATTTTTCTATACATATTAACAGCTTTTAAAAATTGAATAATTTTGTCGCCAGCGACGTTTGTAAATAATTCTTTAAGAGAATCAGCTGTATAAAATGTGGGACGTGTGTCTGCAACGTAGACACATTCAAGTAAAACATGTTAGACATGTGAATGGCATTTCAAAGTAATTCTTTAGAAAATTACTAGTTTTGCATGTATTGTAGTCTAGTTTGTTTGCATTAAAAAAAATTGTGCTGGCATACATTGTATTAACATAGTATTGGTTTCTTAGTACGAGTTCTACCTAAATTGTGTGACGTTTTAAAGCAAGATTTGTGATATCAATTGATATTTTTTACAATATGGTGCATAGTTTTTTCGTTAAATTGCGTAATTCATATTGAAGATACATATCATTTGGGTTTGTAAACTACTCTTTTTACATCGTCTTCTGTAGGGAATAAAACTACCAGGATGTCTGTATTTAAAACTAACAAAATTCCACAACATTTGCTTCCAAGGGGTTGTTATATTTTGACTGTGATGTCCTGTAATGGAATTTTGTCTCAAGACAACATTATTCTATCATCGACATCACCCTGGTTTAACACAAACGCAAATGCTAGTATATTCTACACATTTGGAGTCGTTTTCATGGAAAGAGATCTTATCTCAATACCGATTTCAATATCTGGAGTTCAACTGCTGTTGTCTGATACCAACATTGAGCTAAAATTCGGATCTCACCAATACAGAGAAAAAGACGGCAGAGAACTTAACAACAAACATCCTAAAGATTGTTTCTCCTTTTCAATTTCACCAAACGACATAAGGGATATGATTGCGTCATTTCTACCCTCCGTTTTCAATAAGTTAAATACTATTCTACCCGACTGGATTCGCTTTAGCTCAACAGGCTCTGAAATTTTATCAGTTACGGATTTGAAAACTGATCTCCTATATGGGAAGGAACTAACACACGTATCTGAATGTAACGGTGCTCCCATTGTGGAGGAACGTATGTACAATGTATTTCGTTTTGACACAGGAATGACAATAAGTCTCCTTGGGAATAAAGTACAAGCTCCAAAGCCTTTAAGTGGTAATAAATTTTGTGTTATAATCGATGTTTGCAAAGACATGGCAAGCACAATGTTCCTCATTGTTCCTCCAGAATCACGCAGTTTTTTAGATAACTTTGACTTTTTTAAGTCGCTATATAAACATGGTTTAACAATTCGACCACACGGAGTAGGATTATCAATTCTTAAGAACATCAACGTTAATTACAAAACTCGAGAGCTTCAGGTTTGGAATGGGGACAACATCTTTCACTATCGGTAAGTATCCTAACGAGTGGTAAAGAAATACACCATATATGATGATAATAAAACGCAAAACCCCAGTTTACTTTACTTGCGTCATTTTGATAAAATAAAAGGTAAAATTTACAAATCAATTTTTAACAACACCTTTCTTATTTATTATTAAACAATAATTAACTTTTATTTCTCCCGTGAAAATTAAATATTATCTGCACTATTAAGAAAATCTTCAAATGTTTAACGAAATTGTAGCTACATATGTATGTATATTAGCCCACTCAGACAATTTGATTTTCTAATTTCAATTTTCATTTTCATTTTTTGTTTAATCATATTTAATACAAATTTATGATAATTTGTTTACAATTCCAACATCATTGAAGTAGAGTCTTGTAAAGGAGATGAACTTTTCACGTAAGTGAGAGCCTAAAAAGCACAATCCAAGGGTAATGGCAACATCGGAAAAACAAAGAAACAATGACATAAGCACGGCACAGAAAAGAAAAATGAAGGCACAGACATATACAAAAATGAACAACACGGACCAAATAAAAAAAATGGGTGAGATCAGGTGAACATGTAGAGAAGCATCTCCTGCTTTTTATAAGACGTCCGGCGTGTTGAACATGTCAACTTCGGTAGTAAAGTGAAATCTGGTAGAGGAAAAACAAACTTTATTGGCACAGAGAAAGATCTCTTGTCATCTTGGAAACAGATATCCCGTAGCAGTCCACAAGATTGTGATGTCGACCGTAAAACTTCTGTAGTGATGACTTCAAGTTAAGGGTAACATACCCTTGCTCAAGTAGCCTATTTGTAAGCAACCGAGCTCTATCAAGTTATTCATTGCATCAACCACAGGATCTTGAGTAGCGAATGAGTTAGGTGATATTAAATCCATATACTGGTTCTTTTAGAATGTTGCTACAAATAATCCACACTTCTTTTACTCTTGATGCAGTATTCTGTATATTAAAAAATGTACGCATATATCTCCAAAGTATTTGAAACAAATAAGTGTTAACATTATTTGGCTACAACCAAAGGAAAACAGTAGTTTATTAGCATAAATATGACAACCAAATACACATTATCGAGTCAAATTAAATATGTTTTTTTAATTACCATTTCCAGAACATTTCCCTTGGCCAATTTATGGCTGTATACAGATATTGAATGGAAATTTAAACATGGTATTTTTGGATTAGATGTAAAAGGTAGTGCAGAGTTATTTTTCTCTCTACCAAAATTATCAAACGTGAGTAAAGATGTTCTTTATTTTTTCCTTGTTTATGCTGTTGCTTTTTCATTGTATTATATAATTGAAAATTAAGTCGAACACATGGGATCATTGAATGTAAAACATGGATTACAGGAACCACCCACAAGAGCTAAAAATTATAATTGCATGCCACAATCTACTATGGAACTACACATGAAGAACACGAATAAGACAAAAGACAAATGTAGACAACGATAGGAACTCGGGATAGCCAGACTTGGTACCGGCACTAGCAAAAGCCAGCGGTAGGGTTAAACCGGTTTATGAGTACAATGTTACCCCCCTGCTTACTGATGCGTAAACAATGTAATCCTGTAACATTGTTAATGCATCAGCGAGCAGAGTGTAACATTGTTCATGGTTCAATGATTTTCAATACAAAACATTCAGTATAATAAAATAAAACCATATAGCTGGGAGGGTGACAGTGCAGATTGTCACCCTTCGAAAAACAATGTCAACCTGTTTCGCATCCTTTGACATTGTTTTCTAGGGTAACAATCTGCTCTGTCACCCTCCTAGCAATATGTTATTTATATATTATTATGTATATTCCTGAACACAATTTCACCAAGCTGTGTAATACCACTGCAATAAGGAAATATAAAAGTCACACAATTTTATATGGCAATTATTGCTAGCATGATCTGTCGAAGTTATCATACAACTTTTGTACTCGCTTGGAAAATCTTTCTAATCCTTGAGCATGGAATCTTGATCGAGTTAACAGTCCTGGTCCCAACCACTCTACTGCATGCTTATCTACTTTTTAAGTCTGTTTGTTTAAGTTTTGCTCCAATTAAAACCTTCATTACAAGTATAAGATACCGCACGTTTTAAACAAAAGAAGTATCCTTTATTGAATCTCGGAGGCTTTTTTTCCGCACGAGTACACAGGTGACGGCCTAGACGCCGAAGGCCGAAATGTATCTGCAAAAAATGCCTCCCAGATTCAATAAAGGACACCTCTTTTGTTTAAAACGTACGGTATCAAACTTGTACCACAGAAACATTTATTATTTCTTGTAAATTATACATTATTGATTGTCATTTTGAAGTATAAGTATTTAAAATTACTAAATTATGGAGTGTGCCTCTATGGCGTAATTGTTAACAGATTGGGGGAAACCCCAATTGGGCTATTATATCCTAAATGGGATGTATGGTTATATCCCAATTGGAATATTTCTCCTGTTAATTACATTTTTATGGTTTAATCCTGCATCATGATACATAGAAATAAAAAATCTTTATTGTTAGAGCGTTCAGGGGATATACTTCTATTTTCAAAAGAATGATGCAAATTTTCTGCAGATAGATTTATGATAAAAAAGAAAATCATCTAAACTCACAGTATGTTCAGTATTTAGTCATTTGATTAACCGTTAACTTAAGCTTTGAGGAGCTAACAGCCATTCTATGCTGCTTCTCTCAAACAAAACTTTATCTACAGTCAAATTAACCAAACTGTGATAGCTTTTCATTATTAAATAAATGGAGTATGGACAAAAAGTCATATGACCATGACCTGAGATTTCGTCTAGAGTTTTCTCTCTCTTTGTCCATGTCTTAAAAAATAATAATATGCATGTACAAAATGTAGGGTGTAAACATGGTGATTGAAACCTCAATATCTTTTATATTTTTACAATCTAAACTTCCAATTCAATCAAAAAATATTTCAAAGACTTCCCGTTTCTCTTGCCTTGATAATTTAACCAGTTAAAATTGTAATAATATTGAATTTTGAGGGCATCAAAAGTACAATTTTGCATTCTTAAAATGTCTCTGCTGGTTAAATGTGCACTATTAAAAAGATGACGATATGTCATTTGATGAATAAAATCACGAAGTTTCTCATGTTTAATGTTTCATTACGCGTCGTTGAAATGTGGAAAAATAATCAATAAAAAACTGGTGAAATTTTCTAATTGGGATGTAACCATATATTCCAATTGGGATACAATACCCAAATTGGGATATAATAGCCCAACTGGGGTTTTCCTCAACCAGGTTAAGACCGTTGATACAGAATGCTTGTTGCAAAATTAAGGGGTTGAAATCCACCTAAAACAACCATGCATTTTTGCAAATTTTTATGAAGAGTATCGAATGGTAAGGTATAAAATAGTAAATTTCGTAAAGTGTGGTCTTGGTACCGTAATGGTTAAAAACCGATTGACATTTGTTGGAAAACTAGAATCGCCTTACAACTTTCTAAACGATACACACACAAAAAATTAAACCTTTTTTTCCAAAGGCAATTATCAAAATACAAATACAAAAAAAAATACATATAATTTATATGGTCTCCGTAGCGTAATGCGTAAGGTACGTTCACGGTAATGATTATCGGAGACTCTAGTAAACACTCGACTTCAGTAGTCGAGCCTTAGCAATCTCACATCATTTTTTAAACTTAAAATGGGGTGCTGTCATTAAGATTTTCAAAATAAAGTGTGCCATCGTGTGGAGAAAGTGACCGTGAACTAAACTGGGAAGCTCAAAATAACAATAGCTTCACAGGGGCTACTGTGGTACAAGACACTATCGATTGTTGCTAAAAAACGATGAACTGATAGAACTATTCAAAACATTATAACGCATGAAAAAATGATAAAAAAGTCAAGGAAAATTAATATCAGTAATACATTTCTAATACCATGGTCAAATTTTCGTTTCGAATCGCAAAGATCTAGTATTGTAAAAAAGTAATATAACAACCGAATCATTAGGAAATCAAATAGAATCGTTATAAAAAAGCCGTTCATATTCAAAGCGGACCTGTTATTTCTGGCGGGAAATTTTCGATTTATGACGTTCGAATCTGTGTTTTTGAGGCCATTCTGCCCACAAATTGCTCGTGACCACTCAATTTTTCCTAGAAAATTACCCGGAAACAATCTATTGCTACAGAATACTTGAATCAGCAGTTTTTTTCAGTTACTTGCAGGTATTTTTGTGGATGACTGGAATGGTTTATTACAGTTAAAGCAATTTAGTGCATCTCCATCCTTCACCTTTAAGATGTTCAATAAGGACGTTGTTCTTAACCTAAGGGATTTAGCAGTTGCTAGCATTGATACATATTTGTCGCTTGGAGGTAACGTTTGTCACATTAATAACTAACGACAAAATTGTTGTCTATTTAATCTTGCTACTCATGTAAAATTAACTTCTACAGTTATCGTTAATGGTGACCCTAATTGGGTATGACATATGCTTGATTTTATTTTTAAAAAACTGTTGTTTCTAGAAAATTCGGGCTTGAAAGAAATCTGATTTAATGAACAACTTAAATTCCAGAACACTTAATTAAACTCTTATTGCCAAATTTTTAACGCATATTCTCTTTGTCAGATTGCTAAGAATATTGCTTTCTCTACACAAATGACAACATAAGAAAGAATATTTAAATTGTCATTTTGTGCATGAATGCAGTCGGTGCATATGGGGGTGCATATATGTATATTTGAATCAGGAAGCTTTTGAAATGCTCTATGTAAACTATCTCCGACGCTCTAGGTGGTATTTATATATATTGTAGCATATTTCTAAAAATATTTCAATTTATTCTAATATTGAAAGAACATATTTCATTGAGTAATTGTATAAGTGAAAGTCAAATGAAGATAATAGGTTTTTCACATTTTGCTATATAGGTCTCGTTCTACTTTCACTTTCAAAGACGGGAACACTCATATATATTGCACTAAAACCGTCAATCGACTTTCTCATTTCCGGGACAAACTCACCTTGATGTTACCAAGAAAATATTCTTGTTCAGAGAAAACGAACCTAATGCTTAATTTGAGCTGTAAACCAAAAATCCAACAATTTCTCATAGTACTTAATAGGCAAATGGTACCCGGTAACATCGTTTCACTTATATTCTAGAAGTCAACGGGCTTGAATAACCCCCTCGTGCACCCCCCACTTCCAAATCCCACCCATTTTTTAAGTCCGCTTACATATCCCCTTTTCAAAATAAAATATGTTCAAATGAGCATAAACTGCACGCACATGTGGAACAGGGCCCATTATTGACCCACCTACCGAAATTTTAGAAATTTTCGTTTTTCGTTAACGTTTTTCTTTCGGTAGCTTCAAAATATTGACAAAATACTTTCAAGTTATGAAAACGATGTATAAAATGATTGCTTATTCTATGAGCTTTACAACGAACCAAACGTTTTACAATTTCTATGCCAAATACTCTCCATAGAGCCATTAAAGGTCCCCCTACCCCTATGAAATATTGACGAAAATTAAGATATTTTCATTGAAATTGCGTCAGTTTGATGGTCTAAAGAACCCAAAGTTAATCTCAATTCCCAATTCTGAAAATTGTTATTAGTTTTTCAATGTATTTTCTTGAAAATAAAACATGTTATCATAATGTTAACATATTTTAATGACCAAAGTTTTAGTTTCAAATAGACCAAATAAATGGATCTTTGATTATTTCCGTTTGTGACTAAGTTTTGTCATTCTTTTGCCTAAAACTACTTTTTAGTGAACAAATATCATTTAAAGTAGGTATCAAATGAAAACTTATTATATTTGCTTTACGACTATTACAAATAATGGCCATTCTTATGTAATATAAACATCATGCATATTTGTCTTTTGCCATTCACCACACCTAGGGGGAGGGTTTGGATCAAAGAAAACGAGTTTAAGCCCACCGCAATTTTGCGCCAGTCCCAAGTCATGAATATGTTGGTCACTGGCTTGTCCTTGTCTCCTTATAAAATTTTAGTTTCTTGATATTTGGGCTATTGGATGCGGTTTGTTTCCATTGATTTATTCATTTTTTACCTTTTTGGGGCCATTTAAGGCTTGCTTTATGGTGTGAGGTTCCTCACTGTGTTGAAGACCGTACGATGACCCCTAGATGCTTTGTTTGGGTCGTTTTAACCTGAATATGAAATGTTGTCTCCTTGACATTTACCCCATTTCCTTTCGTTTTCATATAAATTAAAACTACCCCTACCCCAACAAATTTACTGTGAAATTGTCAATTTTTGTCTATGTTGCATAAAAATAACCAGAACACGCTAAATGTGTGTTGCATTTGACAATGTTGCATAAATTATTTCATGATTTCGTATTTTAACAGTCATTTGTTGACTTAAACTCAATATTTTGCCTGAAATTGATGAAAAAAGGGAATTTTCAACATTTCAGAATTGTCCAACGTTCGATATTAAATCGTTATATATGCCAAATTTGGAGGATGTCTATGCATATATGCCAATTAATTGTTCTAAGCGATATATTATTCGTCTTAATACATTGTAAAGAAAAACAAGAAGTTTTTGATGTGACTCTAGATACCGAAAATCTTACCCCTACCCCAACAAATTGTCTATATTCGCAAAGAAATTAACTAACACACACAAAATGGGTGTTGAATATAGCAATTTTGCATGAATTACGTCACGATTTGGTAATTTAATGGCCATTTGTTGACTTAAACTCAACATTGTGCCCGAAATTGATAAAAAATTGGAATTTTCAACATTTCAGATTTGGCAAAGTTCACTGTTAATTCCTTATATATGGCAAATCTGGATGATATATCTGCATATATGCCAATTAATTTTTCTTAGCGATACATGAGTTGTCTTAAAACGGTGATTAGAATATCAAGGGATGTGTAATGTGACTCTGAATACAGAGAATCTTATCCCTACCCCCAACAAATTTTCCTTAAAATTGTCAATTTTTTTGTCTATATACGCATAAAAGTAACCAAAACATGCAAATTATGCATTGCATATAACAATGTTTATAAGTTTAATCTTGATTTGTCATTTTAAAGCCCCACTTGTCAGCTTAAACTCAATATTTTGACGAAAATTGGAATTTTTATCGTTTCAGATTTGTCCATAATTCACTTTTAAATAGTTATATGTGGCAAATCTCGAGGATTTATCTGCAGATATGCCAATTAATTTTTCTAACCGATATATAAGTTATCTTTAAACAATGTTTAGAAGAACAAGGAATGTTCAGTCAGACTCTTTATACTGAAAATTTTACCCCTACCCCAAGACATGATGCTTAAAAATCCCCAGAATATGCCTATCTGTACATGTATATGAACAAAACATACTAATGTTTTACTTTCTTTTAAAAGAATGATTTTTTTTCTCATCGCAATATGCAATTAACGCTTAATTATGGGTAAAATTGTATATTTTGGGCTATTTTCGTTAAAAATTGGAATTTTAAGCATTTTGGAATTTTACAATATTCAAAGTTGAATTGCCGTATAACTGCCCATAAACAACACACATGATCTTATTTGTAATATATGGGAATCTCTGTGTATTTTGGTGTTTGAAATGATAAGTTATTGGACCTTTATACAATGTTTAAGCTTTTCAAGCTGAATGAAATGAAATAAATTGTGTTGTTTATTTGTGGTAAGAGGTAATATGTTTGTAATTTATGAAACTGTAGTTAGTCTAAAATGTTTAAATGCATATTTTCTAATGGCTTAAATATAATGAAAGGATATTTAATCAACATTTTCAAGTTGTATATCAGTTTCATGAAGTATTCGCATCTCAAAATCAAAACAGTAGTATTTCTGAAAAACGGAAAACTCCCATTTTCCATACAATTCCGAGCAGAAGAGTCAAAAAGAGATATTTTAAAAAGTTTAAATCTACTTATTATATAATAAATGATCTTCTGCATGTCAGCTTTAATGAAATATACATTAGAATTTAAATCAAACATTTTTTTTTATTATTTAGAGCCTGAATATTTCAGATTTTCCCTTAATTTTTAGGGATAGGAGACTAATTTTGACATTTCTTAACCTACAATACGTCTGACACTTAAATGTGTGCTCTCAATTTGTTGCTTATATACCATAAAGCAATATTACATCGTCAATTATTTAATACATTCAGATTTTTACGACCATAAAGTCAGAAAGTCGACATTGTGAAAAAATCTAAAATTCGGAAAATTCACATTTTTAAAAAATTTTAAACCAAAAATCAAAATTTTGTGATCTTTAATGGTTTTATTTTCCAACATTGTATCACAACTGATAAGTAAGGCATAAAAACTAGATCAAATGACGAGGGTTGTTAATCTTAAAGGAATTGACAGCCTAAAATCGTCATTTTCGCAATTTTTTGCATTTTTTTGTATCACCAGATCATAAAAAGGACGTAAAGTGCCCAAACTTGAGTTCATTGTAAAGGATATTAAATTATCTTTAATTTGATACCAAATTGCAGTACATATTATTTATCATTAAACAGTTATTGAGCTTAAAAGATGAAACTTAGCTTAAAACTATAAAAGTGGCCCTATACTGTCTATGCGTGCAGGTTATGTTCGTGTTAACATGTTTTAGTTTGAAGAGGGGATATAGGAGGACTGAAAAAAAAATCGGTCTAGATGGGAAATGGGTGGGGGGAGGTGCACGGAAGTGATTTCAGCCCTTGGCGATCATATAACGAGACTTACAGAGCCTATTGTTTTAGCCGACATATGATTTTTTCATTAATATCAAATTTACCTCTTCAGGTTCACCAAATCGTTCTCAGTGTGGAGACCATGCAAATCCTGAAGGAGTTTTTGTCTCATTTATGCTGAGTGTGAATCCTTTTAGATATGTTCCAGTTATTGGCCACTGGCTTCTTGACTTCAACGTACGATTATACGCCTTTTTTACCTCCAGACCAAACACAGAACCAAATCACAACACCAAAATAAATATTTTGGAAGACTTTGTAAATCTTAAAGAAATTATTGAGAGATTTGGAAAACTTCTGATTGACTGGATTAATAGAATAGGCCATAGGTTATCTGATGCAATTAATGAAATGTTTAATGTATTGGCTGAAGTTTTAAATTTTTTGGTGAACAAGGTGGTAACAGTGATCAACAAAATAATCCATCTTAACTTTGATATTAGACGTGATATAAGTTCGCTTTCGGAAATTTCAACCATTATTTCCAAGCAGTTGCTACCAACAAGTAAAAAAATCGTCAATGCTTTTGAATTTGACGTGATAGTTATAAAACACAATATAACAGCATTCATTGAAAATGAGAAATCCTTAATAAGACGAAATATTGATTTGATTATGTCCAAAGTCATGAATCAGATCATGTCAGCTTTAACAAACTATAATGGGTTTTGACTGAAGTTTTCTGCATTTGTTAAGATACTTAAACTTGAGTTTTCCGTAATGGATATTGAAATGGTTTATTCAGTGGACAGCATAGGACATTGCAGTAAATTCAGTCGGGCCTATAATCTCCTAAAAGGGGAGCCAGCCATTAGAATACTTGCAAGATCTACGGTCAGAAGACGTCTTGGTTTCTTCGTGATTCTTGAAGAGAGTGAGGCTATTAGTCAAGCATATAGCGTTTTTAACAACAAATTTGTTGTTCATTTTAATGCTCATGTTTATATTTTGGGAATGAAGGTCACTGGTGATATCCTTATTAACAATAACATGTTGATAATAACCCTCCAAGGGAACATTTGGGATGTGTATTTTGCCTCTGTGTCAGCAGTTGAAGAAGTCGATAAAACGTGGAATGACTTGTCATTTACGGTGAAGGGCAATTTACTTGTTAAGAGAGGTGAAAAGGATTTTGGGGGTAGTTTTCTTGACGGGATGCGGATCTTTACTCAAAAGATAGCCAACAAAGCGAATGAAAGGATCACAGAAGCACAACATGGGCTATCATATGCTCAAGAAGGCCTCAGCTCTGCTCAGAGAAAACTTACATCGGCTCAATCAGAAGTACATAATTGTAACCAGAAATTTGATTCAGCAGTAAAGGCAATGGATAAGACTAAAGAGAAACTTGAAAAAGCAAAAGGTCCGTTTCTTGTTGCAGTTGCAAAATTGAACAAGGCGCAGAGAAATGTTGATAATCTTTGCAGAATAAGAACATGTCATAGTATTTGTGTGCCTGGGGTAAAAATAAGAATTTGTAAGAAAGGATGGTTTCGATATCCTTGTTTCAGACGTACCAATTGTATGATTAGATTGCCGAATGTAGCTTGTTACCTTTTTAATGCTGGTTGTTATGCAGTCAGAGGAATTGCCTATGTAGCATTAGAAGCTGCCAAACTATTTGTGAAAGCTCCAATGCTTGCTTTAGATGCAGCAAAGTTACTAGTAACAGCGGCACAATTCGTTGTTGATAAATCACGTGCCGCTCTTGTATTAGCAAATGGAACACTTGAAGTGGCTAAATTAGGCCTTGAAACCGTCAAGAGGGCAATCCAAGTTGCAAAAAGGCACTCGATGGCGTTAAATTTGTCGTAAGAGCTGCATGTTATGTGTTTGAAATGATAATAAAATTAGGTCTACAAAATCTAATAGATGTTAAAAACTGTAAATTTGAATTAGAACTAACGACAAGAGATAAGGCTGAATTCGATGTGTCTTTTGAGGTAAAAGCTTTTGGCCTAGGTTGGCATCAGTTCGGGTTTGAATTCGATTTTAGACATCGGCTAGTATCAGTGTGGAATATTGCAAAGTCAACAGTGAACACACTTATAGATATGCTAAAAGATATATTTGGAAAACGAAAGAAAAGAGATATTTCTTATATGGCTATGACAAATATGCATTATATATTAAGTGTTGTTAAGAGGGATATTCATAAAGTTAATACAACAGATATTTACCTAAATAGTTCAATATATACGGACGGTAGTAGCAGCATTCATGTTCGTAAAACAATTAACAATCGAGTAGAATATTTCACATTAAATTGCCAAATGTTCTTGAATATTCATACTTTCTTGTTGAAATCAGTAAATTTGCTACTTGACATTACCAGTGAATCGACCTCTGCTCTTAATGATGTTCAGGATTTCAAGAAAAGCATTGAAAGCATGCAAGTCAATATTACTTCCATGAATTTCACAGCGGAATCGTCTGGAATAAGTGCAGAACATGCACTTAGAGACTATAACCTTACCGAAGACTATTTGCAGGTGGTTTTAAATGATGTAAAAACTTCCGAATCGAAAAATGAAGTTTTAAATCAGATGTTTAATTCAACTGACTTTGCAATAGAAACTATTGACTCACAGCTTAAAGAAGCAAGCTCTGTTTCAATTATCGAGCATTGGCTTCATGGATTGAGAAATCACTCAGAGGAGTACTTCAGCGAAACAGAGTGTGTTGGATTTCACAATTGTGTATTACATTCTTTCTTTGAGCTGTACGATATATTCAGCGAAAAAGATTTGATAAATTCATCACAAAACCAAAATGTAACACAGGTCCTTGAAAACGAATTTCAGTCTTTATTACGGAACAGGTCAAGGTCAATCGATGACGCACACGGGCTAGCAAATGAAATTATGACTTACCTGAATCTGTTCAATGAATCAAATGTATTTTGTTCACAAGCTCCAACAATCAACAATGAACAAGAAAATATCACCGTATTTGCAGTGTCATGCGAAAGGTAACCCAGATCCTAAAATTAGGTGGTACCACAATGGAACAATACTGAATGGCGAGACAATGATTTCCCTCGTGTAACCGAAAATTACAAAGACACAAGAAGGGCTGTATAAATGCAAGGCCGAAAACGTAGTTACAAATGTTTCATCAAGTATTGCTGACATCACTGTAAAAGGTTTGTTCTATAAATATTATCGATGGAAGATAAAATAATCACTGATCTTTTTCTAAAATACATCAGCATACGAATACTGTAGGAAAAAATGGGAAAGGGGGAATTCCAAAATCAAAAATTCAAAAACACGAAAATTCATGTTCAACACGAATCGAGCCATCATGACAAAGACAAAACAAACAAAAATGAACAAGACCACCCCAAAACTAAAGCACTATCAATGCGAAACCTTGTAAAAACTTAAGGTATTATCAGGTGCTCCGAAAGGGTAAATATAATTTAATCCACACTTGGCATGAGTCACACAGCCGGATAAAATTATGGTGAAGAAAGATCTTTAGAATTAGTGTCTTATCCCCAGTGTTCACATGTTGATAAAATTAATTGAGCTGAATTTAGTGAAATTTTCTTTTTCCATGGACTGTCTTTTGTTCATTATTTAAGAAATAATAATTCATATTTATAAATGTGAATATATTGTCGTGTTTCCATGGTTTATCACTTGAAACCCAATATTTTCACTCGAGCGACAGCAAGGTCTAAAATATAAGTCCCATTGTAAATAATGGATATATTTATCTTTTACAATACTTATTTCGATTCCAAAAGGAAGAATATCGTACTTAAAAATTATACTTGTGTGTTGTTGATAATGTTTTGGCGATTGTTTTTCACTTCTGTCGACAGACACATATTAGGCCTCGTATATGTGGTAAATATAGAGTTTTGCTGTCGTTAACCCTTTGACGATATATATGACATCATATTAGATAAGATAGTAATTATTGTCGTTATAAAAATCAGACTCAATAATATTGAAGAACCTTTGACAACTTGGACAACAGAATTCGATGGAATCAAAACTTAAAAAAAGATTATGAATATAATGCTTTTTCGAAAAAAGTGGATCAGTCGTCAAGATTTTGAGTCTAATTTTTCTAATTTTATCTATTTGATTGTATTAGCATGTTTTGCACACTGATCCCAAAATTTTTGTTCAAAATTTGACTGTATACATTCCAAGAAACTTTATACAATACCTTAGACAATACTTATTGAAATTTTTTAATAATTTTGTTTTAAAGAACAAAATAATTTCTTTATATGAAAAAGAAAGGAAATGGGGTAAATGTCAAGGAGACAACATCCAATATCCAGGTTAAAACGACCAAAAACAAAACATCTAGGGGTCTTTATGATAATTTTAATGATCTGTGTGCTATAGATGAACAAATAGTAACCCACCAATTTGCAATTTTGTTTTAACAGACCATAGAAAGAAAAATATTATACTTCCTTGTGATTCCCAACATTAAAAGGGTACTTCCATTGTTTTCTTGGACTGATCAATGATGTCGATGTTTTAATTTGTATCTGGAATTGATTTGGTCATAAGTGAAAATATTGTTTCTAATCATACAGGAAAACATATTTTCATTTGAAGATTTTCCGTTACTTTATACAAACCAATATTTTTAGTTCTACATAGTCCTTGAATTAGTTAGGTAGGGGAAATCAAGTACAAGTGTTTTCCTTTATGATTAGAAACAATATTTTCACAAATGACCAAATACATTCCACAACTATCTCTTACGAACATCTAATTTATACTACATTAGATGGATAGGATACTATACGTTATTCGAGAATCTTTACAGGGATACGGGCTCATTATCCCTGTTTGTGTTTTTATCCCCTGAGCCGTCAGGCGAAAAGGATATAGTGCACAGATAGGGAATATGAACCCGTATAGGGCACAGACAGAAAATATGAACCCGTATCCTATGTGAAGGCCAGATAATATATTATATTCTGCTAGAAGTGCTATAATTTATCTTTTAAAAGCGTCTAGAAATTGTAATTGTGCTAGTACGGGGATACCGTCTCATATCCCCTGTCAAGGTAAACTATCAAATCTCGGGATTTACCTGGATATTTCACTTCAGCAGAATATTTTCTCTTATAATATTTTATTGAGATATTCTTCTGAGTAGGGACCGCTAACCTGTTGTTGGATCCGATCCCCATTTTAACGTGATGTATATGAACATGTCTGTTGTATTAATCTTATGTAAATATTGTTATGCTAAGCTTCCAAGTATTTTATAGCAAAGATATGAAATATAAAATTCTTTCTTTATATGATATCCACATAAATGTATAAAACGATTATCATTTCATATCTTGAATAGAGTGCCCACCTGGTACATATTATGAGTCTGAGAGCTGCCTAAATTGTGATATAGGATTTGTGCAGCCCGAATGGAACCAGAGAACTTGTAAAGCATGTCCAGTCGGGTATACAACTTTAACAGCTGGATCAATTCATTTTTCGACTTGCACTGGTATTTATTTATTTCTATAACACAGTTCAACAAATCATTGAGATAGTATGCTTTTCTGAACATTAAACATTACTGCTTGATAAGTAAAAATCATTTCCTATATTCTGTTATTCTCATAAATCATACTTGTGGTGCCATATTTAAAAATATAGAATTAAAAAAACATCCTATTGATGAAAAAATTTGACAGATCATAAAAACTTTTTCTGTATGTTGTTACAAACCAATTCAAGAGTTTTGCAATTATATTTGTCTTGGCATAAGCTTTTCACGTTGGATCAATGTTTTGAAGATATCCATTGTACTTAAAACCCGTATCTTTCAAAATACATAAATCAATACGGGACAACTGAACCAATTTAACATTAATTAGAAGAAACGACATTCGCTTACCCTCAAGATCAATATTTGCTTTCTTATTTAGTTTTTAATGGTTATATTATCAAACTATGATTTTTTTGGCAGACTTTTTCATTTATTGTAAAATTTTCCGCAAACAAAACCAAAAGCGAAATATTTCTCTTTTCTACTTCACTTAGAATCAATGATTCAACTATTGAAATCAATTTAAATCTCATTAAAATCAACAGATATAGATGAATGCGTCGGATCTGTTTCTGCATGCGAACATAGATGTATCAATACCAATGGAAGCTATGGTTGTGGTTGTGATGACGGATACACGTTAAATACTGATGGAAGATCGTGCAAAAGTATGTATTCCTGTATTGATGTATAAGTTTCCAGCAGATAATGTTTAAGCAATACATTTTCAGAGATACAATTCTTTACAAATCACTAACTTAAAAAAGATATTCAATTTTTTATCATATTTTTATTGAGGAATAAAACCATTCATGCAGATGAATGATAGATGTCTTGAATTGTGTTCCCCTTATCAAAATTCTCTTAAGAATTTGATGAATTTACAATGAAATGATATGGAATAAATGCACATGAGACAAAGTCTGTACAAGTACATGGTAAAAACAATCGATGGAACAAAGGTCTAATTGTTGTTCTTCATCTTGAAGTTACAAGGTCTTAAAAAAAGCTTTGCTGTGTGCAATCATCAATAAAGTGATATGGTGTAAAATGCACAATAGACAAAGTCTCTAAAATGCATGGTAAAATCAAGCAATTGAACAACGCTTTTATAGTTGTTATTCACCTTGAAGTCGACCAAAGGCAATGCATGTATTAATTTAAGCTTTGTATTCAAATATTTATTGCAAAACAATTTCAAAAATGTGAATTTTATCAAGTATACCGGTACGGATATTTGTTTTGCAAAAAAAAAATCTTGAGCAATGAATCGGATAATTAACTTTAAAAATAAGGAACAATGACAATTACATGTAAATCTGTTTTTTACAAAATTAAAGTTAAGCACAATATACGTCATTGGAACCTTTTTTCGAATGTATATTTATTTTTGTTCGTTATTTTGTGCAATGTGCATGTATCCCGTTGTTTTTATTAGTGATGTATGCACGTGTAATCACATGTGGACTTGCCAAACCTTGATGACAATATTTAATAGAATTATTACTATACTTCATTGTATTAAATATGCACATGAGAAACAGTCTCATGTAGATTTACTCCATATACTTTCATTGCTTATTTTAATAATTTTAGTGCAAAAGGACATGTTGGCATTAAAAATAGGTGTTGGAGTTTCTACTGGAATTGTTTGTCTGGTTATGTTTATGTTTGGCATGTGGAAATTGATACAAGCGAAGCATCTACAAATAAGGTAATGTATTTTATGTCGAAATAAAAAAAAAAGACAATAAATAAATATCGACAAAAATATACCAATGAGCTTCGGAAACAAAAATGAAAACTACAAAATGGATAAGGGTATACCAGAAACTTTTTACACACACGTTTATAGGGATTTTAGCGTTATTTATGCACTTGACATTTGACTTTAATCAACTCCGTACATAAATAATATGAACTTATTCTTAAATAAATTTGAATGCACTTGTTAACAAAAAACATGAGTTTGCCTTGTTTCAAAATCCAACATCCCATATGATACTCGTTTCTCAGAGTTCTTTTGAAGAAATAAAATTTCATTGCAATGTTCACAGAAAAAAAACTAAGTTAAGTCCCGCAGATTACAATTTTGACATCTTATTTTTCTTAAGTGCAAATATGATCAGGCTTTAATAATCCCAGAATGGTCCGTAAGTTCCGTCAAGTGTTAGTGCCATTATCGGGATATAAATGTTTAAGTGCCTCCTCAAAAATTCTAATTTCGTAGTCTTAGATTCAAAGACTTTTTTATGAAAGAAGATTCAATCAAAAATTCCTCACCGTTAACAAATATGATATCGAATCAACTCGACTTGTATGATTACCTTTTTCACTTGCATCCGATAGACAAATGCCCTGATATAAGAGGCACACCAAACATCAGCATGATATAGGAAAAGAATCTAGTACTAAATTCATGTAGAGCAGAAATTAATGTATGCGACACAAGCTGTTGAAAAATCTTTTTAGGCCTCGATTTTCTAATGAAAATCTGTCAGAGGGAAGATCTGAATTAGCCACCAAAGGTCAAAGGTGAGATTAAAAATATTTAAGTCTATTTTTGTATGATGAATTTATCATACTAAGGATCGAGATAAATTATTTAGATTATAAAATATTTGGGACCTAACGCTTTTCATAGAATGAGTCCAGAGTACCAAATATATTAAATTCCATTTCAATCTTTTCTTTAGCAATGTTGTTTTCTTATCTTTAAATTTAATTGTCAATGGAATCAATTGTTTTGCACAATATCTCAGTGATTTTAGGTAGAGCCATAGCCAAAAACTGGTGGAATTATCATTTGCATTGATGAGACATAAGTTGTCGAAATGCGCATATGCAGAAAATAAATTGAAAGCAACTTCGGTATCTTGATATTTATTTTGAGGAAATTTTGTATTATCGTCCAGCTAACTGGAAATACTGTTGTCTGCTGGGCAATTAATAAATACCCCCGCTTCCCAAGTGTACAACGTTTCTTTAAACAGTTCTGGAGAACAAATTTGAAATTATTCCAGCTCATACAAACCAATTTAACTAAGATTGAAATTTCTAATCCGTATTAATTTCAACACACCGGCCATTAGAAAGTGGTAATACGATGGACTTTGAAATAACTAATACATTTCAACTCATTGATAAAAAGCTTCAGACCAAATTTGAATTATTCCCACTTATAGAAGCTAAGTAGACAGTGACGAAAAATTCGCATATCCAGAGTGAGTTATAGTAAAACTTCAACATGTCAGCAAACAAGACTTAATAACATGGCAGACCTCAAAATTGCCCACACGTTATAACTCATCATTGAAAAGATCCACACCAAATTTGAAATCATTCTACTCATACAAACCAAGGCACTGCTACGATAATTTCTCATTAATAGTCGGTTATAGTAAAACTTTAATATATCGGCAAACAGGAAGTCGTTACATGGCAGGCCTAAATTCTGCATCACAACTAATAATAGCCAAGCTTCAGACCAAATATGAAATCATTTTGGCTTTTCTATTTAGACCCTTTTGGTTATTTGTTCTCCATCAGATTTTACACGTTATGGTTAATGGACTTACATATGTTTTGGTTTTATCTGCACTGATGAGACATAAGTTGTCGAAATGCGCATATGCAGAAAATAAATTAACAGTAACTTCGGTATTTTGATATCCATCATATACACGTTGAGAAAAGTGTGACTAAAAATGTGTGACGGACAGACGGACGGACACTCCCATCACCCTATACCCTCCTCTTTTTCAAAGAGGGGTATAATAATACCAGGTGTCTCTATGAAGATAAACAACAGGTACATATGTTTTCAAATTATCATTGAATTAAACTTTCTGTTTTTTGTCGTTTTTCAGACCACCGATGGACTTTGTCAGAAAACCAGTACTTAAAGAAGCATTTGTCCACACCAAAGAGTCAACATAGTATTAGATTTAAACGATGAATAGAAATCAAATATGTGTTTTTTTTTCTTTTTAGTAATTTTCTATAATTTGTTTCAACAAATTAGATAAATAATATAAATAAATCAATAACATAAATTCCTGACAGTAATTATTTTTTCTCTTTAAACTATAATCCATAACAATTTATTAATTTTGATGTGATCTGCTAATAAGTTTAAATGTTTGTTTGCAAATAGGTTAAATTTACAGTAATGTTAGTAATTATTTAATACCATCTAGACTATGACTCTACTTGTGGACTGCTGGTCCTTGAGGGTATTCACAAAACAGATTTTATGAGAAATTTGCCATCTATTACTTAATTGTTTCAAACAGAAAAGAATATCTCACCGTGTAAAGTTCTGAGCAGGTAAAAAATCAAATGCGTTTTAGTCTGAGTTGGACTCGTCCGTGCAGATAAAAATCAAACACACGTAACAACAAAAATCAGAACTAATGAAATAATAGATGTTATACAAACAACATGAAAGCTTATTCCTACAATTGAGACCATTACTGTTTTTTTGTTTGTTAAACAACATTTTCTGACTAAACTCATTGGAAGGAGGAAGGAAACAAGATTGATTACCATTTTTGCTTGTAGATTATTGGTCGGCTTGAACTTATATTATCATGTGTAAAATAATTAATATTAAAAGTCAATTCTGTAATTCTGGTACATGGTACTTGCCATAATTTTTCTTTTTATACATTTTTACATTAATCATTTTTGTCATTTGTACTCAAGGACATAGTTATCTGATTTTAATTTTCTGAAAAAAAAACTCATGGGTAGGCGGATGAAAAGGTGGAATTTTTTTATTTTATTATTTTTTTTTCTAAATTGAGTAAATTCAGGTATGGTCGGATCATAAAATCACAAAGGCCTAACAGAACCAAAAACGTATGAAACTGTTGGCACTGACTTTAGAAAACTGCTTAATGTTTTAATTAGACAGAGGATGCGTAACAATTAGTACCTAGGATGATCTATACAACTCAAGAAATTCAGAAACGAACTCTAAATCCCACACAACCAAAAATTGTAGAACATGATGTGAATAATAACTGACTTAAATCTTCGGAATGAAAATACTGCAGCTTTCACATCAAAATTAAAAAGTTGAGTATGAAAAATAAAGACACGCCTACAGATGAACTAAACGGACCCAATAAAAACCATTGGTGAGATCAGGTATACAAGTAGAGTAAGCATATCTCCTGCTTATAAGACACCCGCCGTGTTGAACTTGTCAGCTCCGGTAGTAAAGTCAAATCCGACAGAGGAAAAACAAACTTAAGTTGTGAAGGGAATGATCTGTTGTCGTCGGTGATCCACAAGATCGTGATGTCGACCTTAATACCTCTGTAGTGATGACTGTAATTTTTTTTGGTAACGTACTCTTGCTTAAGTAATCTATTTGTAAGCAGCTGAGCTCTATCAAGGAAGTCACTGTATCAACCACAAGCCCTTGAGTAGCAAATGAGTTGTGAGATGTAAACTCCATATGCTGGTGCTTTTGGAATGTTGCTACAAAGAAAAGGGAAGTTGACTATTGGAAAAGTTAAGTCATCGCGTTTGTCATACAATCTAGTTTGTAGTGTACCTTTGAATTTTTCATTTTGAAATTTTCCAAATTATTAACCAATTTTCCATTTACTGTAGAATTTTTGTATGACCTCATCCGAAGACTAATTGTCATTTTAAATGATTCAGTCAAAATATCGAAGCCCACTTTCTTAAAAGTTTCATCCAATTAATAACATCTTTGGTTTTTCCGAATTTCTGTCTGATTCAAGATCAATCATTGCAATATTGAACATTTTTTTACAAAATCTTAATTCCAAACATGCAGTATTACTTTTCTGTAAAGATTCACGCAATTCCGATCTTTTAAGCTCACATTGCTTTACCAGGGCGAACTTTTGCAATCACATGGCCTCCGTTTCCCGTCATACGTTTTTAACTTTTCTTTCAATGATCTTCTCTTCTGAAACCACTCGGCCTATTGAAGCCAAACTTTTGGTCACAAAATTCTTTTGGAGGACCCCTTCACAATTTTAGATTTTTACGTCCTCATCATAGTCCGTGGGCTGGAAACTTTTTCCGTG
>MJUU01062450.1:13114-31193 GCA_002080025.1 Modiolus philippinarum
AAGGAAAGGTAAACTAATTAGTGGGGAATTTATATCTTTGTCTTTAGCGGGAGGTAGAATTCTCTGGGCCTAGCAAACCCTGTAGTTTATTAAGGGAATTCCTGGTATTTATTTACAGGACCATTTCTGTGATATTTACCCCTGAAACTCCGTCAAAGAGACAACCCGTTGGTTTATCTTGACCCGACAAAGTTTCACCTTAGCACTAACAGTGTGTACAAGAGTGACATCAGGTGCTCCGGAAGGGTAAGCATGTCCTGCTCCTAAGTTAGGATTGAATCAAAGAACCCCTCTCTCAGTGGATTTAAGACCTAACAAAGGATTATNCATAACTGTAGACATGGAGTACGTTTAAACACCTGACACCATGTAATAACAACGACTGTTCAGTATGATGTTTATTATCTAACTGAAGTTACAGAGGCGGGGGGCAGGTTAATACAGTGCATTGTGAATAACATGTCAAAATTGATGATAAGAATGTAGAGTCTAAAATAAATGATAGAATTAAAACTAAATGATAACAATATCAATCAAATGATATTACAGCCGACTTCCATATGCTGGCTCGAATTTATAAGTGCGGGGCATATGTCAGTCGAACAGGCCTTTCATTTTGCAGCTGTCCGGCATGATAGATGCCGTTATCGGTGTACAAACTACAATTACACAACGGTTTATTTAACGTCGGTACACATATATAACAGTAAAACATAAGCGATCATGAGCTTTTGAAACCGACAAACAACAATCAAACATTAAAAAATACATTGGCGGATCCAGAAGGGGGGTTCCGGGGGTTAGAATCCCCCTTTTTTCTGGACAATCGTGTATTTTTTAAAGAATATCATGATGTTTTATTAAGAAATACTCCCAAAAATTTCCGAACCTCGCGCCGCTCGGCGAACTCTCCTTTCATTTCCAATTGGAACCCCCTTTTTTCTAATTGTCTGGATCCGCGCCTGTAATACATAGACGCACACATAACATACATTAAAACATAGGCATATTAAGATTAACACAAACGCACAAATAAAACATTAAACCTATAGAACATGCTGTAAGCAAATAAATTATGAGGCAGCACTATAGTGACTAAAAGCTAAGCACAATAAAACATTCAGCCAAATAAAAATAAAAAGCACTAATTACTATTTAAAATCATGTAGCTTAAACTTAAGAACAGAATTAGCAGCGAGCATTGCAGTGGCACGAGTTGTCATATACGAGTTAATTTTTTTTAAATTGATTAAAACATGTTTGAGTAAGAGAGTTCTTAAATGGTTTGTCAACTCTTTCCGTAATATATAGGGGCAACACTGCGAAAAGATTCGAGTCCGTTCCTTGTGGTTCTTACTTTAATATACCATTTGTCTTCCATATTGATATAACTGACCATTCTTTGTTATAGGTTTGGATAATACAGCATCGTTAATTGTCATGCCGGTTCCTTTAATTTCTTCCATCTTACGACAAAAATAAACCACGATCATTAATCCTCTGACTATACGAAAATAAAAGACCGCGAAAGACAACTGGACAACTGGACAACTGCAATACAATCCCCACATAGAAACATACGTGATTACACGACAGAAACAGATTGCCACAGCTTACACTAACCCGACTGGTACTTCCGAAGTTCTTAAACTTAAATAGACGATTTTCATATTTACGGGATGACCGCCATTTTAGCATGTTTTTCAAAGGGACGTTACTCGCTAACACCCGGCAACCTGGTTTTCGGTCTCATTAGGTATAGGAAGATCAGTAAATATTTACTCTCGAAACTAATAAGATTTTCACCTTAGTAAGTACCCAAATAATTTGAATTAATTTTTTTAAAGACAATCAAGATATTACCCCTACCCTCATAATCGATGTCTTCATATTTGAACTTTACTGCTGCCCCTTGTTACTATGGAACCGTAAACCAGACTGTCGGGTCAGCAGGTTACTTCCCTTTGTTGAAAACGTTATAAAAACGGAGTCAAAGTCGGGACAAGACATGGATATGAAAATGGTCTATTGCAGATCTCTGTCCAGCCACAGGTGCTTGAGAACAGGATCCTGTATTGGACCCCTATACCTATAGCCCTCCAAATATTATCATGCATTCTCCATTTTTTACAAATAAATGACAAATATTGAAAAATGGAACATATATGATAATAGGGTAGGACTATAAGGGCCCAATACAGGGTCCTGTCTTCAACCACCTGTGAGTCCAGCAGATCCCATTCATGACATTAGTGTTCTGGTGTCAGTGTCTATTGGCCCTTCTACAATAATTTCCAGGACATTGAACTCTTCCGGTTCTTTTAAATATATACTGTTTCAAGTTTTGTATTGATGAGAGGCAATTTCTGGTGGTTCTTCTCCGTCAGATACACTTGGAGTTACCCAAGTTGCTACTCAAGACTTGTTGTGGGTTCTTTTGCCTTCGTTGATACTGTTAAGGCAGAATTTAGTCAACTTCGCCTATCGTTTTAGTGAATTTTGTGGCTATTGTAGGTACTCCCATGGTTGTTTGATTCAGAAATAACAGATCGACACCTCTCTTGAGCTTAACTACAGGAAGTGTTAAAAGAAGAGGAACGCTTTTTTTATGTAGTTGTAAAAACAAAGGGAACTTCGACAGCACCCCTTTAAAAGTAAAAAAAAATAAATAAATAAATACCACCAGGGTGCACAAGTCGAGTTGCAAGTTCATATATCATGTGACCAAATTAATGTGGACTTTTGAAAGTAATGAGAAACCTCGGTCGGTTATCTTCCTGTACCAAGTATGTTATGTATGGTTCAAAGTGGAGATAATTTTGATTAGCATATCAATGGCCTCTTTTGATATTTAAATAAAAATTATCTCCACTTTAACCATATAACTAACTTGGTACAGGGAGATAACCGACCGAGATTTATCATTGTCCATGCTATTTCTATATTTTATATCTATTTTCTTTCCAACCTATAATATCCAAAATTCTAAGAATTCAAAAGGTCAAATATCATCAGGAAACCAAATCTTTATGAATTTTTTATTGTATTTTCGATTACCACGACCTTAACCTTTGGCCTACTTTCTCCAAAATGAAAAGGCTTCCTCCTCTCCTAGAACCCAACAACATATCCAAGTTTCATTTCAACTGAATGTAAACTTTTCGAATTATCATTTGGAAACCTAATTTTTCTGAAATTTCAGTCTCCTTTCAGTCACCATGATCTTGACCTATGAACTACTTTCTCCAAAATCAATAGGCTTCTCCCCCTTCTAGTACCAAACAATATATCAAAGTTTCTTAACTTTTCGAGTTATCATCCAAAAGCCAGATTTTCTGAAAAATTCAGAATATTTCCAGTCACCTTGGCCTTGACCTTTCGCCTACTTTCTCCAAAATTAAAAAGAGTTCTCTCCCTCCTAAAACCCAACAATATATTCAAGTTTCAGTATTAATTAGATGTAATTTTTTTTAATTATCACCCGGAAACCATTTTTTTTTTAAATTTTCAGCCTCTTTTCAGTCACCCTGACCTTGACGTTTGACCTACTTTCTCCAAAATCAATAGGCTTCCCCCATGATAGTATTCAACAATATATCCAAGTTTCATTTAAATTGGATTTAAACTTTTTGAGTTATCATGCGGAAACAAATAATGTTTGACGCCAGCCCGTACGCCCCTACGCCCGCCCATTTGTACTCCCGCACGCCCGCCCGTGCGCCCTCCCGCATAATCAAACAAATATCTGAGTTCAACTTTGTTGCAACTCGGCTAAAAAACAACCTCGATATAAGAATACCTTGCATCGTTAGAAACAGAACTAGCATCGGTGTCCACTGCGGATTAATCAGCCACTACTGGCTGGTGAATCGGAAGAAGATAACATGGATGATGGCTATTATTCTCTTGCTTCAGGTAGTCAGGAACAGCAGTTCACGGATGATGATATACTCGAGCAAACGGCTGGTCATCAGAAGAAGTATGTTTCCTCTGCTCCAGACCAAGTGGGAATCATAACTCCTCGATGGAAATCAATGCCAGGTGTGTTACTAGAGACCATCTTTATCACGTCAAAAACAGTCTTCTCTTCAGTAGAGAACTCTTATGATTTAGTAATGTCCATCTTACTCTGCTGTCCCTTAATCAAATAATACTTTGTCAGCCTTGTACTCTATTAAAAGTGATTTAGGTGATTACTCACTAGGTTTGGCCTTTCTTCTTTCCAAGATGTTTTTTTCTTTTCTTTGTTTTTGCTTTTTTCTCTTGACTTTGTGTAGTATAGTACCAACCCGTTTCACGATTATGTTTAATATTAATGTTTCAAACATGTTAGTTAGTTTCTTTCGCAATGAACAAAAACAAAATGACAACTCTGAGAATTTGCCGAGGAATTCTTCTTAGGCTGTTGTTTCTTCTGAAAATTACCCATGAACAAAGAAAGCTCTTTTACATAATATGGAGATTGTGCACCACTTATAGCTGACCTCTTTTTGTACTGCTACGAATCTCAGTTTATGACCAACATCAGCAAAGACCCATCTAAACAGCATTTAATTGAAAAGTTTAACAACACTTTCCGATATTTGGATGATATTTTAACTTTAAATAATGACGACTTCAATACGTATTATAAGGACATCTACCCTAAAGAACTTACTTTGAATAAAGCCAATTCTGATAATCATCATTGTCCGTTCTTAGACATCAATTTTGATATAACGAATGGTAAATTAGATACTAAAATTTACGATAAAAGGGACGATTTTTCTTTTCCCATAGTTAATTATCCATTTCTGGATGGCGATGTTCCAAATTTCGAAGCTTCTCATGTATGATTTCCACTATGGATTCATGACAGCTTGGCCTATGAGATCCAGACCGATGACTTCTACCAGGATATCGCTCCACACGTTCAGGAAAAATTCGATACGTCCAACTACCCGGACGAGCATTCCTCTGGCATCCCCACTGGCGTGAATAATAAGATCCTCGGAAAATTCAAGGACGAATGCGCTGGCAAGGCTATGACCGAATTCGTGGGGCTCCGAGCGAAGCTATACGCTTTCAAAGTGGATGATGGTGAGATCACCAAGAAGGCGAAGGGAGTCACCAAGAGCGTCCGCGAGCGCAGCATCGCCTTCGAGGACTACAAGCGATGCCTCACCACTCAGCAAGAAATCCATCGACCGATGAATATCCTCCGGAGCCATCTCCATCAGATCTACGCCGAGCAGATCAACAAGATCGCTCTTTCCGCCAAAGACGATAAGCGTCACATCCTCCCCGATGGCATCAGCACCCTTGCCCACGGACACTATCGAATCACTCATGGCTAACCCCTCTGCACTTAGTAGACTCTGACGGGTGCGGATGCCCATCCCTCCTTAGCAGGCTCATGCCCAACCGCATCACCGATCATATATATAAAATGGGTAAAAGTAGACGCTCATGCAATCCTGCAAGCTTCGTGAAACATATCCACAAGGGGGAGGGATATCTGAATGAATGTAAGCAGAAGATGGCTCTCTATGAGAAACGATGCCAGCTCAGAGCCCACCTCGAGCAGAAGAAGGCTCAAGAACGAGCACTATATATGCAAAAGGTAGAGATTATGATAATCTCGTAGGGTCTTGCATTCAAAGGTCTCCCAAACCTTCTGAGCGTGCGCGTAGTCTTCGTCGGTGAAGTCCTCCCCGGAAAGTGTGCGGTAGAAGGCTTCCTTGGGTGGGAGCTGAGTTTCTTCCAGCTTAGCCTCCCCATCCATATAATCGTATGGAAAAACTCCCTTCCGAATCATCAGCTCGTCACGATCGCCGAATCTCGCCTTCATGGTCTTGAATTGGTCGGGGGTGAGATTCTTGGCTAGCTTATCCAGCCGGCTGTGCGTGAAGCGAAGCGAATCGACGAATCTCATTTCTAAATCTCCCACCTTCTTGGAAAAGCTGATATACTTCTCATCGGTATTGGGGATGCAGTTGATCTTACCCTCAGAGAATCCAAGATCCTTGACGAAGATGTGGGAATCATACCCACTCAAGTTGTGGAAGAAGATGGGGACGTGCTTCGGGAGCTGGAAGTCTAGATTGCACTTGTTGTGTGTTGCACCTCGATATTTCCCAGTAAGATGGTCGTGGTCCCGAACCTTATCCAATCCCAATTCACCCCCGCAAATGTGGCAGTGCGTGCTTTATTCAAAGCTCTCCTTGTCCTCATCGGTCATCACCATGGGCTTATTCTCCTTGTATAGCTTACCGATGGCTCGCAATTCTTCTTCGATGCACTCCACGAATTTCTTGGCTGCATCCTCGCCGCAATAGATGACCCGATCTTTGTAGTCCCCATGAGCGTACTTCACGTAATTGCAGAAGCCTGATGGTCGCTGAAGCTGGTAGGCCTTCGTGTAGGAGTGTGATTGATCCGGCTGGCAGGTGCTGAGCTTCTCCGTGAAGCACTCGAAATCCGCGTAAATCGCGAATGGAGCTCTCATCATCTTTGATTCATGATTGCAGAAGGCTATGGCGGTCCCTTCTTCTGGCATCTCGATCCTGACTGGATCCTTCTGACTGCAATCTTCCATATGCTCATCGAGGAGATCCTGCCTTGTAAAGTGGGATAGGCATCTGCGGCAAAAGTAGGTTTGCCCATCGTGCTTCGTGACCTGTGTTGACAAAAGGCGTGATAAGCTCTTGATCCAGCAGTAATGCCGCTTGTCTTCGTGGGTCAGGAAGAGGAGATCTACGTGAGTGGGACCTGTATTCTTGGATATCCTGAGGGGGTAAATCTGGAGATCCTCTTCTCCATCCTCACCCTTCTTGACGCCATCGAAGCCGAAGACGTTTACGTTGATGGTGGGATTCTGCCTCTCGAACTTATCGATCGCCTTGAGCGAGACTGGAAAGTCAATGCCTTCGAAGTTAAGCTCTTTCTCCCATGGTTTGTACTGTGTCACTCGGTTGGTATGCTTACGATCCACCTCAGTATTGTGAAGCGCTGATAGGACCGCCCACTGGAAGCAGCGATCATCCTCATTCCTCACATTGATGATGGCTTTCTTCTTATTCAGCTTCTGTGGGAGTGGTATGAAGGATCTACCCATGAGAGGTTTGAATTGGTTGAGATGGATTTCTAGCTTCACGACGTGCCCGAAAGTCCATCCGCTCCCTTCCCGAATGTACTTAGCCATATTTTCCTTGACCTTCTCTATCATGAAGGCAATCTCCAAATCGAGGTCGGATGACTGGGTGAGGGTAGCAAGAGCTGATCGGAAGTAAGGAGTGATGTAGGTATTTTTTCCCATCGCGGGGTTGGTCTTCACTAGCTCCGCTAGGAGAATTAAGTGGACCTTCAATCCCTTCTTCTTGGTGAGAGCATCTGAGATGGTGGTGAAGATCGTGCTCCGACTTACTTTGAGATATGTGGTTACGTCATGCGACTTCATGGGTTCAATGGCGACCGTGCCAAATACACCATTCAGCGCTTGACGCCTATCGGTGACCTTGATCTCATCCTCGACTGGGGCATTTCTGATATCTTCTTCAACCAGCTTGATCCGATCATCCCTCTTGAGCTGAGAGTACTTGGTGAGGCCACGATTCTTGGCAAGTGCTTTCAGCTGCTTCTTGCTGAAGACTTCCTGGCGATCAAATTTACGGGTGGTTTTCTCCTCGATGAGCTTCACCAAGGCCTCTTTGTTTTTCCTGCTGACCCCCCTCAGACCCTCATCCTTAGCTATTTGGCGGAGGGTCTTCATGGTCTCTTTAACCACCATCTAACCTTCGATGGAAATGGTCTCCTCTTCTTCCGTCTCGCGTGGTTGCCTATTATGTCTCCAGCAGAGACCATCCTTCCCGGGCTTGCTCTTGCAGAACTGCCCCTTCTTCCTCTTGAGTGGGCAGCCGCAGGTGATCTTCAGCTGCCTTGGTTGATGCTCAAATCGCTGGACTTGTTCCATCCCACAATTTTGACACTGTCGGGTGTGCTCATCCATCTGCATCAGGTTGGGGGCATTGCAGCACTGATGCTGCTTTTGTGGGGTAGTGGGGGTAGGAGTGCTTTCATTCTTCAGAAAGAAATCCTGGAATTGATCCATCTTATTTCTTTGAGATGTCATATCTTTATTTATATCAATCTCTGATATAGGCACACCTCTCTTTAAGGTGTCCTGTAGAGACTGACTTTTGCTCCGTGCAAAAGGCATAATTCTTGTATTTACCCTATGATCAATAGGGATGCCGTCCGTTTGCATTTTGATCATGCATTTTGATCATGCACCGTAGGGAGGGTTCTTCCATTCGCGCCTCGCTCGGCTACGCCTCGCTCCCCGCTCATTCCCAAACCCTCCAGATCGAAGTGTTAAGTGACCAAAATAATTTCCCAATCCGTTTTGGATTGGGAAATATTGCGTCCTTACCCCTAGCCCTCTGGTATTTTTTTTTACTTCCTCACCAGATCGTATGAGAGGTATTGTCGATTGGATTTCTTGCTAAGCTTGTATCCAGTGCTCCGAACGTAAGCTCCTTGCAGGGGACCCTTTTCTTTGTTAAGCGTTGGGCAGGCCCATACTCTGGTGATTTCTCCTTCTCGATTTTTCAGAGTGAGAATCCTGCTTTTGTCAAATTTTCCGTCCACTTCTACCACCTCCAAGATCTTATAGATCACTCCAGTAGGTAAATCCTTCCATGTGGTGGATTCCTGATTCTGATCCTTCATGTTTTCCTGGAAGGCATCTTCGCTGATAAAGTCATCATCTTGGGAGATTTCGACGAATCCATTGTGTACGAAAGACATATTTCTTGTATTTACCCTATGATCAATAGGAATGCTGTCCGTTTGCATTTTGTCCTCGAGGTAGGGATTTTTATGCAGGATTTTGCATGAGTGGGGCAGAACTGTCATTTTCCTACTACTACCGGAATCTTTTCATAACTGAAAAAACTATTACATCAGGGTTTTCGTTATCACAAACTAGTTAAAACCTTTACTAAATTTTATCACCGATATAAGACTTAGTTCATAAACACAATGCAACCTGTAAACATCTAATCAAGACTGGTATTTCACATCCCTTATTTTACGGTAATGTTTTACATAAGAGTAAAAAATACTTAAACTCGCCTAACAAACTTATAAAACCTTTAAATCGTCTAATTCATAAGGGTTATAATTACGGTATTGTCGTCAAGTCATTACGTATGGCCTTCTTTGGTATTAACATTGATTTTTTGATAGGGTCTTTGCATTTTAACTAAACTCATTCTAAATTTCTAAAATCTGTATTGCATGGACACGGGTTATGTAGTCCGGTATATGCATGAAATCATTACGCTAAACTCCCCACAGGAAGGGATCTTGGTGGAAGCTGTATACTGAGGGTACATAACTTACTTTGTCAGTTGGTAATGGGTCTGGAGCTGCTAGTAGTCTCTTGTGATGTCATGTTTATGTCCGTATATTTAGTTCTTTCAGTTTCATTTTTCACAATTGACTCAGTCCTGTTGCCAACTGAATTTTACTGTTGTTACACTTGTTTTCTGATTTATCACAATGGTTGTAGGGGGAAGGTTTGAGCCAAATAAAACTAGTTTAACCCCGCCTCAGTAGGGTTGCGCCTGTCCTAAGTCAGGAAATTTATGAAGCCTTTGTGTGTCTTGTATTTTTTCTAGTTCGTTTACTTTATGTCTAGGAGTCTAGGATGATGTTTATTTCGCTGAACTTGATTACTCTTTATTCAGGGGCCGACTCCGACTGCCATTGGGTGTGGGGTTTTCTCACCGTTCATTGAAGATCTTATGGTGGGTTTGGGTTGTTGTTGCTCCCCTTTGGGTCGTTGTCTCTTTGACACATTTCCCGTTTCCCTTCTTTTTCTATAGGAAGTATTTCTGAGTTAAAAGCCTTTTACTTAAAATTGATAATGCTCTTGGTGCTTCTCAGTGTCTTTTGTGGCTTCTAACTTATTTCACTTTATCTGAACGATAAGATATTTTTAATATCTCTAAGGCTACAAAGTCTTTGAAAGACTCTTAAATAAAGTCTCCTCTCACTAATCTGATCTTTCGGTCGTTCGGATGAAGGTTAGTAAAAGTAATCAATCTATGAGCGCCAATATCACAATCAATGATAGGGGATGCTTCTGCCTGCTGAGTTTCTCAGTCTTCCTTGAACATTCAAAGAAGAAACTTGTTTGCCTTAAGTCTGTTACTTCTTCTGCTCTAATACCATATAGCGGGTTATTTTCGTGGGGTGCTAATTTTGGCGTATTTTAGCGGTCCAGCTTAAATCGCCAAAATAAATTCCGCCAAATTTTATTCTACATTTTTGACATTTAAACAAGTATATGAAATTTCAAACATAATTTTTTAATTATTACCTTTGGAAATTAATTAATATTCTTCATAACGGCTTGGATACCTAGATATGTAACTGTGCATGTCTAAAGTTTGTTTTCAGGCCAAGCTGTATAGTTGACGAATATAGGTACTAATATAAATTACATGCAATTTACTAAATAATTGATTAATTGCAATAAAATCAAAGGATAATTATCATTCTTTTCTTTAATATGTCATGTTGATCCACACTTATCTATAAACGGAAACTCGCCTCTTCTCAGTAACAAGAAAATATTTCATTACGTATTTTACGTAATCGCGAAAATAAAAACCGCCAAAATTTTTCGTATACATTTTCTCTTTAAAACCGCCAAATTTTACACCCGTCAAAATAACCCGCTATACGGTACCACCCGAGAATGGAGTGAAAAGAGATATATTATTTATAACCAGGTCCTTGTCGTTCGATTGTCTGATATCTCAAGTGGAAGAGGAATTTTATGTACCTCTTATTAATATTCCAGTAGGAGGGATGCAAAACTTACTTCTAGATCAGTGAGAAAAGACCACCACAGATTCGTGGATTTTCCATTCTTCCAGGGGGTCTAGGTACTATTTCAGTTCATCGTATCAGCTACTCCGATTCCCCTTTTTTCAATCCTGTAGAACTACAGAAGGGTCATCTTCTTTCGAAAGTGGTCTCTACCCTTCGCAGAAAGTAACAAAAAGGAAGATTCTCAGTAGAGTGTCTGCACTTACAAGTACGATGTTATTACCGGGCGGGTCTCCAAGATGACTTGAGGCATGAGACCGGTCAGATGTGTTCTCAATACGTGCATGGCAATTCCCCACTTCAAAAATGAAACCAACAGATCTGGTAGGTCAAAACTTCTGTCCTCCCAGGTATGTCAACAACCCCATTCTACCTACCTGATGCTAATTTCCATCGTCCAATAGTCCCTTCCTCCAACAAGATTGATCGGTTCCGATGTTAAGCTTTAAGCCTAGCTATAGTTTTTTTTTCCAAATGACAAAAGTAGTTCTAGTTAATCTTTAATCACATGCCCTTTAGACCAATGGCTATCTGGACTATTCACTTTAAAAAGAATTCGAATCAGTTATCCTTGTTTCTAAAACTCAGACTTTTAATTTTTTTTTTCTCAGAAGGCTAATTTCATGGAAAAAATCTGAGTTTGTTCCCGATGACTATGTTTTTATGGGGAAATATTATTTCAGAAAAAATCTTGGTCGTCTTTTCCTTCCGCCGAATAATTTATTCCAGGTTCTGATTCAGTAGGTAAAGTCAATCCTGTTCCAACATTCTCAGTTTTGTTGTCTTTTTGGATAATCAACTCAACTCAACTTTATCCATAGCAGATGTGATTCCTTTGGAACATTTTCACATTCATCTACTTCAGTTTTATCTACAAGAACTTTTTGAACCAGCTTCTCAAGACTGGGAAGTTCCTATTCCAGTCATCGAATCTTTGACCCCTCATCTTAGGTGGCTAACCAAACAGTTTAAAATTCCTCTAGCATGTCTAAGTTGTACTTTTCCTCTACCAGTTTTAGTTATGACTCTTTACACAGATTTATCCACAGTAGGGCATGGACGTTTCTATTAGAGTTTTTGGTCTGCTTTTCTTCAGAGGAAACACATTCATTTTCTAGAGACGAGGACGGCTCTAAATGTCCATTTTTTTTATATCAGAGAGCACTAGTCGGCTTGTTATATTGGTATGGTCAGTGACAAATCAAAAGTGGTATATTGTCTGCAACACATTCTTCTTACGTTCTTCAAATAAACATCAAATTGGATTGGTAGTCAGCCACATTCCGGATCGGTTTATTATGCTAGTAGATACCCTGATCAGGTCTCTGGCTCTAGTAAACACAGATTGGGAGCTTTCGGGTCTATAACTCGTCATTGAGCCAATACAGATCTGCTTGTAACCAGTCGAAACAACAAACTAGCAGCCCTTGTCTTTAATATTTAAGACCCAAAACTTTTCGCGGTTCACGCCACGACTCTTTCCTGGGAGGAACATCGGCTTGCGCCTTGCCCTTTCCGGATTTCTTATCACATGTTCTTCACAAGGTTGATGTAGAGAATGAGAATTCATGGTTATTGGGCCAGTTTGGTTAGCGCAAACTTGTTTCGTAGATGTTCTTTGGCTGTTATGTGCAAGTCCACCTGCTCTTCAACTCAGACAAAACAGGTCAACAGGTCATAGGTATTCCCATGGGTACAAATTGTGCACCCCTCATTGCAGATCTTTTTCTTTTCTGTTACGAACGAGATTTCATGAAAAAACTTCAAAACTTCATACCTAACAGTGATAAACTAATATTTATTTTCAATGATAACAGCAGGTGTATTGACGATATCCGAACTATTGATAATCCTTAGTTTCTAGATTATGTATTCATTATTTACCCGCAACAACTGAAATTAAATAAAGCTAACAATGATTCCAAATGTTGCCCTTTTCTGGATCTGACTATCATTATTGACTCTGGTAAAATCAAAACCAAAATATATGATAAAAGGGATGATTTTGATTTCACTATTACTAATTTTCCTTTTCTTGACGGCGACATTCCCCTTGCTTCATCCTACGGGTTGTATATTTCCCATCTGGTACGATTCGCACGAGTTTGTTCTAGTCTTGATGATTTCAATGAACGTAACCGTACTATCACAGCCAAGCTTTTACAACAGGGTTACAGATTTCATAAGTTGTTGAATACATTTTAGAAGTTTTGTAATAGATATGAACATGTTATATCTAAATATAGCGTTACTCGTAAACAGCTTATTACTATTGGCATTTCTAGTCCTCGTTTTTACGGAAACGTTGTTAAAAATGCCAGAAATTGATTAAAAATCCAGAAGAGCTGGGAAGTAACTTACATTCTTTACGTAATAGGGGATATCGGCAAGATATTCTGCTTGCGTCCATTAAATTAGCTTTGACACCTAGTGACCTGAAAATTTTGCACACATACTGGCCTCTCACTGATACTGCCGATGTCCACTGAAATTCATGATGATTCTTGACCAAACCCTTCGGAAAGTTTTGAGTTTGATTTTTCTTCCGTAATGCGACCGTGTTCTACCAGCAGACTAGGCTCCTTGAGCTAGCCGGCAGTTTAGCGAGCACACATTGACCTATCTTTCAAAAATTACGTATTGTCTTTTTCTCTCCTTTCAAAATTGTGGCCATGGAGTTATAGTCTACCTCTATTGGGTTTTATTCGTATGTTTTTATACTATAGGGAAACGGGACAGATAAAGGGGAGGTTTGGGTACCCATAAACCGGTTTAACCCTACCGCTGACTTTTGCTAGTGCCGGTACCAAGTCCGACTGTCCCGAGTTCCTATCGTTGTTTACTTTTGTTTTTGTCTAATACGTGTTTTTCTTGTGTAAGTTCCTTGCAAATAGTTGCATGTAATTATAATTTTCAGCCATTGTAGGTGTTTCCTGTTATCCATTTTTTAAACAAACTTCTCAGTGGAAGGGATCTCTTCTTCATAGGTCTTCAGAAAACTTCTTCTTCACGCCTGGTTTCTGTCCAGGAAAATCTAGAATGACAGATTTAAGAGTCAGCTTCCTGACATACCACAGGTCAGTTAGAGAGTCCACTAACATTATCTGCCTTTCAAAGTGAGCAATCTTCTGTAATTGGTGTTTTTGGAAAGTAAATTATCTGTTTACTACTTAGCTGCTTTACTAGTGTTGCTTTAAGAGGTTAACCGTCCTGATCCTTAACCCGCGAATATCAGTTGTTTCATATTTGAAAACAAAAATATCACATTTATCACCTCCGTCTATGTGGATCTTATTTTGTTTTGTTTTACCATTTAACCGTGGTCTTCTTTACCATTTTTATCCTGTTTATCACATTTATCTTTTGTTCCATAGTTTCAGCCTTGAGAGACCAAGGAAAAGGATCCTTAATTCTAAAGAAGAAGTAAGTTTGAGACTTGTCAACCTAATAAGGATTAAGAGAAAGTTGACTTGAGATTTATTCCTAGAAATTCTGTTTTCTTCTAGCATTTTTATAACACTTTTGAAGAAGTGAAATTAACGGTTTCCAGTTTTAAATTATTGTCATACATTTTCTTGGAACAAGTATTCAGCTACTCTTCTCTTTTTACTTATTAGAATCAGTTGCAAGACAACTAATTGTTCAAACCCCTACAGCAGACCCAATTCTGCTCTCCTCGGTCTTGTCACCAACAAGTGGTCTAAGTTCTGATAATCTCGACCTCTTTCTACTTACTAAGAAATGTGTAAGTGACCTTCCTGTTAGACTGTTTCTACTACGATTTGTAAAAATATTAGTATAAATTATGAACCTTCAAGACAATTTTTGTCATAGCTCATGATGTAGATTTGTTAATTCCTGGCCTTTCAACGAGGTTCCCTAAGCTGGTTTCTGGAGAAATGAGAACTACTGATTTTAAAATAGTAATTTATTTCTCATTATCTGTATTCGCTGTCTTCTCAAGCTTGTATTTTGTTCTTCATGGTTTCAATGATTTCCGCCTGGCACCTGGATCGGTTTACAGGGACTCAGGCTACCTAACTGCCGGGCGCGTCCCCACCTGATGAAAGGGGAATATCCAGTATTTGCTGGGTAGTCGGGTCATAACACAAGAGCCTGACCACGAACCATAGTAGCCGAACTGTGTGAAGAAACGCCACGCTCCGTGCAGTATAAAGACCCTATCTATATTTTTCTAACAAAATCAGAGCCACTGGGTCTCGTATACAAGGCTAAATTTCTTACCCTACCCATTTCTCCCTTTTTCCAGTGGCAATCAAAACACGTTACCCCGGTTGTCCCTTCCACTTTTAATTATTTGTATTGATAAATTTGTGCTCGTCCTGATATAGCTGAAATATTGCTCACTGGAAGTAATTAATCAACCAATGATTTCCGTCTAAATTCAACTTTTCCATTTCCACCAATATCCTCGTATACGAGGGATCTTAGCCCTGTATTACAGTCTGATTCTCTCAGAAGTTATGATGGTAAGGTACTTACGCCTTGTACTCTAAAGTTCAATTGAATTTCGTTCACAAATTACCTACCATCTAAAGTTTTAGGTCACATACTTTCCTCTTTTGCCTCTGTTTTTTCCAGTTTTCTGTCAGATTCTCTCGAAAAGTGGGACTTAGGGTAAATCTTCTAGAATTAAGTTTGTGTTACGCAACGCTACATTCGAGTATCCAATTTGTCATTGATTAAATTACACCCATATGGGTAAGCAAATACAATCAAATACATTAATTACAAATGACAATATTTACTGAGTAAAAAACAATATACAATTTTTCCAGTAAAATGTATATCATCTAAATAGAACATGTCTCGCATCACCCGACCTAAATTCTCAAATAGGAAAGAGTTGAAGAAAAACTTTGCCCTATTTAAACATCGAAAACAAAATTTCACAACTGAATATTCAAAATTACATTTCATAGTATAGGTAAAATTGCCCTTAAAAATTTGGGTCCAGTTTAAAAATGAATAAATATTCCTACATATGTGTTGCACTTTTTAGTTCGTTTATGCTTTGAAAGTTAGTCATAAAGTATAATCAGTTGTAGTATTCCTCACAACAAGTGTTGAATTTCAATCTCAGTTTTGTTTCGCTGTCTTATTAAGTTGAGCTAGCAATGTCTCACTAAAGTTCATCCGTTACATTCACCTTTCCTAAAAATGTTTCACCTCTTCACATTCATATGTATAAGCCATAGAATATTATCGATTTTTAGATGTGAAAATATCTGGCGTTTGTGTTACTCAATTGTTGCTTCAAATTGAACCAGACTTATTACAAAGATCTACAAAAGTCCTTTCGTGTTCTTCTTGAAATATAATAATCTATATCTTATCTATATGAGGAGAACCTGAAAACATTTAATTAAAATTGGATACACGTGTGCAACAGTCTTTGAATGTAACGATTTCAAACGTGTATCTGTATGATCAAGACCAAACCAAAATGACTGTAGCCCGCAGTAATCATTTAATTCTATGGTAAAACACATTCAAAGATGTACCTGAAACTATTGATGACCCGATTGATGAATTGGGTTCAAAATTGAAATGTACAGCTAATCCATCGCAGTTTATCATTTTGAATTCGGAAATGAAAATGCGTTTATGCATACTGGCCAATTTTGCTTACCGTTGAAGGTTCAACATCTCGAACAGCAATTATTGTTAGATTGGTTTTCCCTGGTAATATTTTTTTGCCTCATGTATATTTTACCCCATACCATTTCTCTTTCTTCAAGTGTGCGATGACAAGATCTCGAGGGTTTTTTTATTAGTTGATACATAATGATACACAATACTTGACATAAACCAATATGTGAAAAACTATTAAGAGTGGTATTCCCTTTTTGTGTCGTCAATGTACTGCTACATTTGTGGGGAAATGCAGGAGAGAAACAAGCATATCGAGTTTAAATGCCACTGAGATTCAATATCCCGTCTTCACATACTCTCACTGTAGTCAACCCCGTGGATAGTTAATCAATAACAAGTTTGTTAATTTTTTTTTGATAAATAGTTTGTGTAAATGATATTATTACTGCCCTCTTCTAGTTTGAATTCAAACCCGTATAAATATGTACCAATTTTAAATTATCTCCCTTTTTAGTCTAGAAGGGATGCATTTCAATTTTTATCTTTTTATGTTTTAGTAAAAAGCATTGCTAACTTGCACGAAGATAATTGCCAACAATATGAAAAATAACATGACTAATAGCAGGAGTGAACTTAATCGCAGAAAATTTAATTCATGCATATACATAGGAGAAATTAAACCATATTTTGTTTTCTAAAGAAAGTATTATATATCAATTATGACCATCTCAGTTTGTCCAAATGAGTTAAATGGAGTTGATAAAGACGGTGATTAGGGTTCACTGCAGCCAGTAATGGTACGTCCCCATTTTTAACTCTCAGATTGGATATTAAATTTATATAGACTGTTTCAATACCTTTCTGTAGAATTTATGATATTTACACTGGAGAGATCTTATTATTTTGACTCTTGTTTACATTAAACAAACGACCACTCTCAATCGAATACTAATTAGATACACTTTTTATTTCATTTTTCAGCATTTTCGCGAAGCATTATAAATGTAGATTTCGTTTGAAAAAAACACGAACAGAAAACAGCTTGTGGAAAACAGGTCTTTCATCTTCATTTTTGTCTCTTGTCAGGTGTCTCAAGTTTGCTTTTTAATACAATACAAAATGGTGTAGTTTTGTTGATTTTAACACTTTTAGAAGACTTTTTTTAATTATCACACTAGTTAAATTTGACACACACTCGAGTATCATCTTTAATGATAAAAGGGATGATTTCTCCTTCCATATAGTCAATTTTCCCCATCTCGACGGCGATGTTCCGTTAGCCCCTTCTTACGGGGTCTACATTTCACAACTTGTTCGATATGCACGAGTATGTAGTGATGTTTCTGACTTCAACGACCGAAATCTTTGTCTCACTGAAAAACTTCTGCACCAAGGGTTTAGATATCATAAATTGATAAAAACATTCTCTAAATTTTATTATAGGTACATTGACTTATTAAGAAAATTTGGTTCTACATGCAGGGCTCTTATACATCAGGGCATTTCACGTCCAAACTTCTATGGCAATATCATTTACAAAGCGCATAAATTCAACAATTGTCCTTCCAAACTTATTAACCCG
>MJUU01062450.1:31243-46154 GCA_002080025.1 Modiolus philippinarum
AAAACATTGATCATCTCCTAAATGCTTTACACCATAACTAAATTTAAACAATTTTTCATATTGGCAGTATTTGGCATTGCACAATATCATGTTCTTCTTTCATAACTGATGATGTTGTTATACCAGATCTATTTAGAAGTATTTCAATTGAAGTTTCATATGTAAGAAGGCTTGATATCTCAGTCAACGTAAATTATGCCCTTAGCTAGCTGTCAGTAACTGCGAGCATTTGTCCGGACAGTACCTGTGTGTATTGTTTTCATGTTTTTATGTAATTCATTGTAAGGGTACTCGTCTTGATAAGTTGGACTTTTTTCTAGTTTGATTTTTACTGTGAGTCTTTTTGTGTATTTATTTTTTAGCCATTCACCACACATAGGGGGAGGGTTTGGATTCAAGAAAACGAGTTTAACCCCACCGCAATTTTTGCGCCTGTCCCAAGTCAGGAATATGTTGGTGACTGGCTTGTCCGTGTCTTCTTATGAAATTTTAGTTTCTTGATATTTGGGTTATTGAATGTGGTTTGTTTCCATTGATTTATTCACTTTTTTACCTTTTGGGGGCCATTTAGGGCTTGCTATATGGTGTGAGGTTCCTCGCTGTGTTGAAGACCGTACGGCGACCCCTAGATGCTTTGTTTTGGGTCGTTTTAACCTGGATATGGGATGTTGTCTCCTTGACATTTACCCCATTTCCTTTCTTTTTCATATCATGTTAATTTTTCAATAAACAATGTCACCTGTGTAATAAGGTGTGACAATTAAAAACCTAATTGTCCACACCGACGCATTTCATTTGGGCGCATTAGTATTTCATTTGGGCGCATTAGTATTTCATTTGGGCGCATTAGTATTTCATTTGGGCGCAAAATTTATTTCAAATGGGCGCAAAAAATACTTCATTTGGGCGCAAATAAAAATACTTCATTTGGGCGCATAATTAATTTACCTGTATTTTTACATGTAAGATGTGAAGGGACATACCATGTGAAGAACATAATAATGTTATATTCGGCGTTTTACATTTGGAGGTGAACCGCAAACTGGCACTACCTTTCAGGAAAAAAAAATATTACGTTTCCGGAAAAAAAAGTTTATCTTTCCAAAAAAAAATATACATTGTATATTACTTTTCCACAAAAAATTACCTTTCCGCAAAAGAAATAGCTTACCTTTGTAAAAATATTTTACACCATTATATCTTCAATTAAAACTATTATTTTGATAAAAATGAAATGATATGGAGTAAATGCACATGAAACAAAGTCTCTACAAATACATGATGAATCCAAGAAATGGAACAACTCTTATTACTATGGGGCTTTCAACAATGAGCTATGCTCATGCCTTATAGTAATCAAGTTCAAGATTGAACCATTTTACAATTTTTAAATCTGCAAGTTTGGCGACTTACTGTATAATTTTGAGCATCTTTGACATTGACGTTCATTTTCTAAGTGAACATTTTTACAAATGTTTACAGTAAGCAAGATAATATTTGTCTGGCCCCTCTTCAACACGGGCAAGTTGAAGTAGGAGTTTCGGGCTTGTCAATGCGGTTAAAATATCAGGATGTGAACTTCGTAGCACTGGCTAAAAAGGTTAAAATCGTTTTAGATAAAAACATTTTTTTAATTTAATTTCGATATATAAATATTTGTACATATATGATAATTTCATTACTCAATTAAGTCTGAATAAGCTGAGAATGTGGTAAAATATTTTTTAGCTTCTTTTAGTATCAATTTACTGCTTACTTTTTTAATTCTCTTCTCCGGCCGGGAAATATAAAATCTTTAGTTTTTTTCTTTATTTCTATTGTATGTCTAACAATATATAATTTTTTGGTATAATTCTGTTTTACTTTTAATTAAACAATCCTATATAAATAAGAGCTAGGATTCTTCGAAGACTTTATTTTCTTTTCATTTAAGTTGCACTGGCTTTTTACACAGGAAACATCGATTGATTGACAGTTTGCATTTTTCTTTATAACAATGACATAAAGGACAATATAAAAAAGTTCTGGAAATAATCAACTTAAAAGCTGAAATTTACATATGTTATTTCTAATTTGTTTTTTAACTATTATTTTTGGATTCAAAAAAGAGAGTCTATACAAAAAAAAAAACATTACATGTACATGAGTCTAGCACAAATACGGTAATACTTTGATCGACTGTGACTTCCTGTCACAATCCAACACAGTGCAAGACAGTACAAGTGAAACTGTAATTAACTGTAACAATCCGGGACATTTCATAGCAGTAGTCGTAAAGACTGTCATTTACTGTGAGTAACTGTTACAGTATTGCACAGTTAATCACAGTACTTGGGTAATACTTTTAATGACTGTCCTCGATTGTTACATTTCTGGACAATAGTTATAGGTTTTTCACAGTAGTTGGACAGAAGATAACAGTTTATGACAGTGAAAAAATCACTGTTCCTGGTATGGACAGTATGGACAGTACTTTTTTGGTTCATAGTGCATATCATTCCGAGCAAAGTACTCTTACAAACACAGCCATCCGTTGCTCGACAAAGGGACCAATAGACAGTCAAGATATGAACAATCACAGGCCACTCATAAAGTTGATTTTAAGAACATAAGCAAGAAAAATCGTGAGATGTATGCAATATATATAGAGATGGCCCGAAAAATAATTCAATTTTTACAAAACAAGAAAGCCAAATATGAATTCTGATAGTGCATTCATATGAGAAATTCTCACATGAACAAGTACACCATAACTGACAAAATAAAAAGGACATACACCTCAAGCACTGGAACTCATTTTACGGACTCCAAACTGCATGAGAGACAAACTCCACTATAAATAAACAAATAAAGGGATATGGAGTAAAATATTGTCATAAAGCTCATCAAAATTATTGCAGTTGGAGTTAACATATGTTCTATGGTCTAATGTTCATTTACTCCATATCCTTTCGTAAAATATGGGATAAAATCCCTATAAATACATTGTAAGATTAAGCAAATGGAACAACGCTTTCATTGTTGTTCTTCATCTTTTTTTTGTCTATTAGGCTGATAAAAAGATAGGATGCCCAAGCTCAAGGTTAATATATGACACATGTTGGCTACAAATCTATAGTAGCTGCACAGACCAACTATGCGCACTTCATGGCGTAATTTTTCCCCCTCCAAAACAAAAAATTGACATTTCTACCTTTCACTGGCCATCTTCACTGATCTTGTTCAAAATAGTTCTGAACAGATTATTTGATCCATATAACCCTTGATTGTTAATGCTTCCCGTGTATCACATAGGATCTATGCTAAGTATTTTTTTTTCTTTATATGCGAATGCATTTTTATTCATTGACGTACTGTTAACTTGGCTGGACCTTGCGTCACCTTAAGTGAATTTTTTAATAAGAAATTGTACGAATAAAGGTGAAAAATGAAAATTAACTCGGTATGTCTCATTTGTCTAACATTTTCATTAATAGTTGAATGGAGTAAGGGGTTAAATGGCTCATAGACACAATAGTACGGTGAGGCCAGAATATTCTCACTTAGAAGTGGCGAATCAAGGTAATTCAATCAACATTCGAACATTTGGGTCTTCTTCGGAAAGAAAGAAAATAAACAATTTAATTAACCTTTTTTATATGCTAGTAAAGTCACTGACGAGGGGGTGAAATAGGTCCAGATATTTTTACTCTGATCAAAAGTTCAATATTGACAAATCCAAATTCTCCATTTTATGTTTTGATTTTTTAATATTCTAGATTTATCTAATATTTTTATCTTCAATGAGCAGTCCAATGAAAAGAATAATCTATTTTTTTTTCAAAATAATGTTCTAAAATCTGAAATATGCAAACTTTTGGGTATTTGTTTTACAAAAAGTAAATCGTCAATCAAAGTTAGAAGCACGAACACTTACTTATTTTAACGAAAAGCATTACATGTATAACTTTTATGGTGTAGATATAAACGTATTTTTCTTAAGGGGTGTTTTTTTTATAATACTGACTCTATATAACCTGCCGATAATAAAGTTACTTTGTAAAATCTATCCGTTCTCACCAATGTGCTTATATAAGCAGGAAGTAATTGGAGATACTGCAGGAAATTGCCAATATACATTTTTAAATTTATGTAAAATGCATTTTTATCGTTCACAATGACAGTGCATATAAGCTAATATTGTAAGTTGTAAAAACTCTACTTTTGACGATCATCGTTAAAAGAATTGCCCTTTGTTTGGCTACACGACACTAGTAAGGTAGATTCAAAAAGCTGAATCTAAAGAGCTTGTAACAAACTGCTTTTTTACCTTTGGATATTCTGTCGAAAACCATAAAAAGGTTTTCGTTTGAGAAATATCAATTTGCAATCATATTTAATAAATAAAAATTATTTAAACAGTTAAAAAGATTAAAAAGTTGTTGCTAAGCATTATTCCAAATATAACAGCTTCCAAATCTAATTTTGGTTATTTTCCCGGACATTTAAAATTCCAAACCTTTCCAAAATGAATAAAAAAGATACCGAGCAACATCACCCTTTTTAACTTCTTAATGCAGATTCTAAGCCATAATTTCTGAAAAAAAATTCACTATTTCCGAGATAACGAATATTATCCTATAATTCACCCAAAGAGCATGTGATCAAAAATTTAAACCTGGGATTCACTTTTCTCGTAGGATGATATTCATTTACTTATATTATACTTCATACAAAAATCTTCAGTTTCTATTGGGTAATTAGCAGGTGTTATTTTAATCTATTCCTGACTAGCTCCACCCTCTAGACAACCATTGGTTGCACCGATATACCACACTTATAGATCAACCCGATATATCACCCTTCTCTCGATATATCACCCTCCTGTCGATATATCACCCTCTTGACTGAAAATTATTTTCCACGGGAGGCCACATTCATGAATTTTTCATGGTGGACGGATATATTGTATCTCCAGGTTGATTGTTTTTCATCAAATAAAAATGTACTTAACAGTTGTCATGTGGCGAATTTTATGGTATGCCTCCGTTGGTTTACTCCTGGTTTGGATACATTTAATTACAGGTTTATATACATATAAGAAATTGTTTTAATAATTATAGTCTGTTCTTTACTGATTATCTTAATTTTATCTGAAATATACCAAAAGAATTATAGTCAGAAATTGTTAAATACTCAAGCACAATATTGGAATAAAAAATGTTTGTAATAAAATGGTTGAAATAAAACAAACGATTAATGAAAAATTTATAAACATTGCTGTTATTTAATTGGATAAGACTGATAATTAGTCGTAATTTTCAGATAAATAAAAAAAATGGAAAATTCTTATTTCTAGATAGTTTAAGTTGTAGAGTATAGATGAGTTTCCAGTTGGTGAATTTTCCAGGAAAATTTTGACGTCACAATATAGATTTTTGGACGTCACAATGTTACGTGACGCAATTTACTCCGATTGACCCCGGGTCAATCAGGGTAATTCATTCATAAAACGGAATTGGAAATTCGTCTATTGTGCTTATAGCCTGTTTATTTATGTGCACACGTCCTTACATTGCCTACTTGTATTCGGCATACTACCACAAAAAGATGAGACCACCCTAACAGATTCTTCAATTACATAAAAGAGATATTCTAGACAACTCAACATCATCTTCAATCACATGCTATATTTATTAATATGATGTTGCCACCAATAATGCTGCAAGTGTGACTATCAAGGGGAATTTTTCTCACTCTCAGTTGAAAAAAGAAAAATTCTAAATATATTCTGAAATCTGTTGTTGCATTAATTTTGCAATAAAAGAAAAAGTGATAGTCATCTTCCAATATGCTGCAAACTGAACATTCTTGTCCACAATTTGACTAACTCGAAAGTATCCTTTCAGAATTGGTAAATGCAATTACTGTGAAGTCTTTGAAGATATAAGAATGTTGCGCTTCAATAAATGATTCTAGTGGTAATCTACCAAGTTATGCTTGAGCAGTTCAATTTGGGAACATTTTTTACACCAAAGAAGGTAAGGTAAATTCTTATCAATGGAATTTAATTCATCAACTTTACAATATATACTTATATCTAGACCCTATCTGGTTGTTCACAATTTAAGGTAGGAATCCATGTAGCAAATATCAGAGTTGTGAAGACTGGTTTAACCAAAGAATAAAAAAAGTTACAAGCTTCATTGACTTGATTTTTTGACAAGTTTTATCTACCATTGTCACTTATCATACATCCTAAATATTTTTTTTTTTTTTGCATTTTCAAAGAAGTTATTTCTAAATTTTACGAATGCAGTTTGAGGTTTTACACAATTTTGTTGAAGATTTTGTTTTACTTTCTCACCCAACCGCCATTTATTTCAAAATATTTAGATTTTATCTAGTCTATTTTGTAAACCTCTCTTACATTAAGCAAAATGCACACCAAACATATAAAATGTATGCATACATTGCACTATTTTTACAGGTAAAAATATGTATTTTTGTACATATTTAAAATAAACTATAGATCTTCAAGGTATGTGAACCTATTGTCTTTTTTCTTTATTTAACTATTAATTAGTAGGTAGTTAAATGTATACAAACCAGGATGACACCACCTCCGTTTATTTCATTCTATTAGGATATTTTTTCAGTGTTTATTTAATCAATGGGCCAGGAATCTATTTCTCAGTTCCACTTACTGGCGTCGAGGCACTCCTTTCTGCATTTTAAAATTCCGACTATCAATTGTTTTATTCTGGAAGTGTCTGAACTCTCAACTAGGACAAGATCACTGTGTTTAGATTTTGATGACATGAATACATGAGGTGGCAAATGGGTCTACTCTTATATTCCACATTTTCTCAAGTCACACATTTCTTCTTTTTTTAATTCGTTTTTCCCACTTTCCACTTTTTGTACATTCCACTTTCCCTATTTTTTTCATAATTTTTCGTATTTCTTAAAATTTTTCATCCTTTTCTCCAAATTAAGTCACCTTTTGATAATGACCCTGGGTTCTGGAATGTTAGGATATCTCTGAAAAATACAAGTTTTCAGAATATATATGTAAACATTTTGCCTCTCTACTAAATATAAATATAAGCAAGACAAAGTTGTGATGACGATATTGATTTTAGGAATAGTTTACTTTAATGGCCAAACATCGGCTCATATAATTTTTTAGGTAAGACAAAAATGTTGTACAGTTGCGAAATAATTGAGAGAAATTTTACAAAAGAGTGTTTTTTAAAGCTAATCTTCTGGTAATTGCTAGGTATATTTTCTCGTTAATATCTCAAGATCTTCGGCTTTTGTAATTTAACAATATTTATTATTGTTAAATTATTTATTATTTATCATTTTTTAAATTTTGGACCCTTTAGCGTTCATGTTCGTTTGAAAGTTGTGATGTGTGCTATTAACAACTATTTTATAGGGGATCAATAGAACAGTGTAAACATTCGATATTTATATAAATGTGGAAAACTTTGGATATCTTAAATACGGGACTTTCGATTTAATTGTTCACAGGATAAGTTCTTTTAATACACAAAAATCAAGACTTTTAGCCGACGGGAGGCCACATGCATGAATTTATCATTTGATGAGCAAATGGTGGACGACATATGTATCTCTAGGTTGACTGTTTTTCGTCAATTAAAAATCTAGTTAACAGTTGTCATGTGGCGAATGTTATGATACACTTCCAGATTATTATATTCTATTAGGAGATTTTTTTCAGTGTTTATTTAATCAATGGACCGGGAATCTAGTTCTCAGTTCCGCTTACTGGTGTTGAGGCACTCCTTTCTGCATTAAAATTCCGACTATCAATTGTTTTATTCTAGGAGTATCTTCTCTCAACTTGGACAAGATCCCTGTGAAAAGAAATCGATGACATGAATAGAATGGGTTGCAAATAGGTCTTTTCTCTTATTTTTTTACATTTTGGGGTCTTTTTCCCCCCATTTCCAACACTTTTTGGTCCATTTTCCAAAGTCACACATTTCTTTTCTTTTTAATTCGATTTTCCCACTTTTTACTTTTTGTATTTTCAACCTTCCCTATATTTTTCACACTTTTCCAATTTTTTCAAATTTTTCCTCCTTTCCTCCAATTTCCCAAAATCTGTCACCTCCACCTCCCCTCATAAATATACTAGTGTAGTTCTTCTGATTACATAAACAGTATGTTGGATTGTCGAACTAAAAGTACGCTTTCATTTTTGGTTGAGTGTAATTTGGCAATTCCAAATTAAATTGTCATCTATATAATGTATGGAAAGCATACTAATTATCAAAATACTTTCTATATTTGGGTTTCTGAGGAAATAGTTTTGTACAGGGAAATCCGAGATCAAGTAAAATTAATGCAGAATATTTAGAGTTACACAATTAAAAATCAATGTAGATTTTTATACATTGTAGTTATTTCCTTTTCATAACACTTTATAAGGAAGTCAATACTATTTTAAACATCAGAATTGCATCCTCTATGCCATCTTCAGTAATGATTGATAAGGTAATGAGGTTCTTAACTGATACGTATCGATAAATATGTTTTTTTCTGATTGCAAAATAAAAAAGAGGCTCTCTAGAGCCTGTATCGCTCACCTGGGCAATCGCTGACATAGACAGTCCAAATAACCTAAATAATAAAGGGCCTCTTTTTCAAGTATGTTAATAGACCTAGATTTTATTTGCTTCAAAGTTAAACTAAATTTCCTGATGGCAACCATTTTGGATATGGTAAAGACTTTTGAAGGGAACAAACTCAGGCAGGAACAAAAAATCACAAACCCTAAAGGCACCACCAAAGAACAATTGCTACTCAATTTGGTTCCAATTGTCCTTATAGTTTCAGAGGAGACTATCATTAAATGTGTTTTCCCGTAAGGGTACAATGTTAAACCAAGTTCCTCGATGGCGGCCATCTTGGATGAAGTGCAAACTTACAAGAGATATTTTTAAAGAGGACCACCCAAGGACTGTTATGACCAAGTTTGAACCAGTTGGCTCTGTTGGTTCAGAGGAGAATATCTTTGTGAATGCTCTCCAATCTGGTCCAAAGATAAACTATGTTCCCCACATGCGGCAATCTTAGATGTGATGCAGACACATTTTTCTTCAAAGGGGACCAACTAAGGACTATTGTGACTTCATTTGGTTCCCATTGGCCCAGTAGTTTCAGATGAGAAGATCTCTGAATGACATTGTGTTTTCCCATAGGATATAATGGTAAGCTAAGGTCCACGCTGGTAGTCATCTTGGATGAAGTACGGACTTCCTATCGTTATTTATGTTTGTCTCTTGTTTTCGTTATTGTTTTTCTTGTGCAGTTTGCTTGTAGATTGTGGCATGTGATTGTAGTTCCTGGCCATTGTAGGTGTTTGCTGATATCCTGTTTTTGTAATGGCCAGACATATTTGATAAAGGAGACCACCAAAGGACTATTGTGACCAAGTTTGGATAAAATTGGCTTTGTTGTTTTAGAGGAGAAATTCTTTGAATGTTTTCCAAAAGGGTCCAATGTTCCCGCTGACAGCCATGTTGAATGTGATGCGGACTAGCAGCACAATTTTTTCAAAGGGGCTAACTAAAGACTACCGTGATCAAGGTTACTTCCAATTGGCCTAATAGTTTTTTCAGAATGAGATCTTAAAAATGTTTCCCATGGAGTCAAATGGTAAACTTAGTTCCCCGCTGGCAGTCATCTTGGAAGGCATTGGACAACTAGACCATATTCAATAAATTGTAGTCCTTGACGTGCTGGACATTTAACAATTTAAACTTGACCTCTGTTTCAAAACCGTTTTTGATTGATTGATTGATTAATTAGAGTTTAACGTCCAATGATCAATATTTCAGCTAAATCAGGACGCGAACAAGTTAATCAATCAAAAAGGTTGTAAGTTAAAGAAGGTGGAAGGGACAACCCGGGCAACGAGTTTTGATTGCCACTGGGAATGGAGAAATTGATAGGGGCAGGAAATTAAGCCTTCTATACGACATCCAGTGCGTCTGCTCTCTTTAGAGAAATATAGAAGGTCTTCACACTGCATGGAGCGTGTCATTTCTCCTCACAGTTTGGCTACAATGGTTCGCGGTCAGGCTTTCCGTATTATGAAACTTTTTTGAAAATGTATAAAATCAAAAACAACAAAATGGACCATTAAAGGGCAATAATTCCCTATATGGGTACTTGAATTTTGTTCTAAATTTCCATATTGATAGATCTTGATATACAGAACATTTTTTTCAATTTAAATTTAACCTCTATCTCGAACTGCTTTGGAATTATAGGTAAAAAAAATATAAAATCACGAAAAATTTTATTAATAAAGGCAAAAAACTTCTACATGAGTATTTACATTTTCTTAAAAATTGCCATGTGGATAGAACTTGATATGCTGAACATTTTTGCAATTTTTAGTTAACCTCTATCTCAAAATGTGTTGGAAATATAGGACAAAATATATAAAATCACGAAAAGCTTGAGTAATAAAGAGAAATAACTCCTACATGAGTATTTAGAATTTCTTCAAAATTGCCATATGGGTAGATCTTGATATGATGAACATTTTTTGCAATAAAAACTTAACCTATTTCTGTTTTTTTTTTTCAGAAAAGGAGGAATAACTCTAAAATGGGTCATAAGATTTTCGTCAAAATTGCAGGGTGGGTAGATCATGTCATGCTGAACATTTTTACCGCATGCTAGATTTTTAGCTCACCTGACCCAAAGGGTCAGTGTGAGCTATTGCCATTACTTGGCGTCCGTCGTATCCGTCGTCCGTCCGTCGTCTGTAAACTTTTCACATTTTCATCTTCTCCTCTGAAACCACTGATTCAGAAGCAAATTCAACCGAACTTTACAGGAGTGATATATGGAAGGTCCTTTACAAAGATTGCTCATTTCGTTCCGATCTGATAAAAAACATAGCCGCAAGCGCGGAACTTCGGTTTAACAAAGAACCCTATTGGAAAAATCACGTTTTCATCAACTCCTCTGAAACTGCTGAAGCAAATTCAACCAAACATTACAGGAATGATGCACTAAAGGTCCTTCAGTAACTTCGGTATTTAGTTTTTTATTCCGATTCGACAAAAAAAACATGGCCGCCAGCACGGAACATATTTTAACATTGACCCTATGGGAAATTCACATTTTCATCTTCTCTTCTGAAACCACTGAAGCAAATTCAACCAAACTTTACAGGAGTGATATATGGAAGGTCCTTTACAAAGATTGCTCATTTCGTTCCGATCCGATAAGAAGCATGGCCGCCAGCGCGGAACTAAGGTTTAACAAAGAACCCTATGAGAAAAATCACGTTTTCATCAACTCCTCTGAAACTGCCGAGGCAAATTCAACCAACGTTTACAGGAATGATGCACTAAAGGTCCTTCACAAAGATTGCTCATTTTGTTCTGATCCGGTAAAAAATTATAACCGCCAGCGCTGATCTTAGTTTTGACATAGGACATGTGCTGAAATTATTGAAGCAAATTTAGTCAAACTAAGATTGATTATTTTGTTTTGATCTGATAAAAACCAAGAACGCTAGCACAGAACATATTTTAACATAAGATACTATGGGATAAACATCACTTTCATGCATCACCTGCTGTAAGCATTTTGTCAGGTGAGCGATTTAGGCTCAGTGTCTGAGCCTCTAGTTGATGTCTATAACGGTTTAAAAACTGCAATCTACCCTTGTTTTCTTTTTTTAGTAACGACGGCCATAGAAAATAATAAATTTGAAATAGATACCCTAGTAATGATTCAGCTGAAGTTTGGCCCAGTGATTTCAGAGGAGAAGAATTTTGAAAGTGAGCTAACGACGGGTGGCCGGACGGACGACGGACGACAAGTGATTGCAAAAACTCACCCTTGCATAGCAAGGAGAGCTAAAAACCAATGAATTTCCACTACATACATACAATAACATCCATTATCTTATTCAAATGTCACTGCAAGATAAAACCATACTAGCCACCAACGCGTTATCATTGTGTTAGAGCTATTCCAGTAGGAAATGCAATTAATTTAAGAATTGAATGCATTATTTTTAAGTTTCATTGGGGGTATGAAAGTGTTGACCGAAGCACATTTTTAATGAAGCGCTGTAGCGCTTTATGTTGAAAATGTGCGCCCGGTCAACACTTTCATAATCCCTATGAAACCTCAAAATAATGCATTCAAATCTTTAAATTACATTTTGAAACCAAATCATAAAAACAAAAAAAAAGGTTAAATTGTAGCCGAGAACGAGTCCGAAATTTTAGATAGAACAACTCATAATGTAAAAACGTCAGTACCAAGTTACGAGACTGTTACATAACTCTTCGATCAACTCGTGGTGGCACCCATATATTAGTAGTTATTTACCGGGAGTGTGAAAAGGTATTATATGCTAGAAGTATGAATAATTTGAATTTCAATGAATTACAAGATTTGCTTTAAGTCTCTACGCCCAATTGGAGAAAAAGATGGAATTAGACACACTCGTGAAAGATATCCTTAATCTTTGATATAGACTCGTATAAGAACCATCTAGTCGTTTCCTCTCGTTTGAATGTGGTCAACTTATATAAGCACGAAATTTCTGACTTTTATGAAAATATCCTAGTTTCATTATTATCTCATACAAGAACATATTTAAAGTTTATGAAAAAATTTCTGTATGTTAGATTTTTAAACTACCTATTTTTTAAGTCAATATCAAAGTGCTAAAGTCTATATAGGGTTTATAATTCACGTTACGTTACACTGCGAATTTTGAGGAAATATAGATCATATCCGAGTTTTGGTGTTTGGTGTTTGATTCACCCGTAGTTATTTGTCCGCCTTACGTCACAAACATGACCACCAATGTGACTGACTAATGTACTTCAAAAAAACGCCATTTCACGACGTTTTAGGCATTATGGTTTCTATCATGTGACGTGTTGAAAAGTTGTCTAGAAAATCCTGACACCATAGTTCAGATATGGTCTATTGCGACACGAACATTTTTGCCGCTAAAATATGACATTCAAATTATATTTTTGTGTCCTCAAATATTTCCATTCAAATTCAACATCTGTGTACAATTTAATGTATCTGTATCTCAAACCAAAACTGAAGCAGCCATGACAAAAATTTTGTACAGACCCTATTGAGCTAACATCACACCTCACCTCGTGACTATAGCATTCTAATTATTCCGCTCCATTACTTTGCTTTGAATGTTATATCAGAAAATTAATCTTTTTGTTTTCTCTGAATTCTACGAAAGCCTAATAGGGTCATGTTCTTTTATCTCGTAATTGAGAGATAATTAACTCGTAATTACGATATAAATTATATGCTATCTCGTAATTATGAGAAAACTATCTCGTATTAACGAGTTCATTACCTCGTAATAACGAGAAAAATATAGCGTTATTGCGAGAAAATTATCGCGTAATTACAAAAAATACGAGAAAGTTATTTCTTAATACGAGATAAATCACATCTTATCTCTTAATTACAAGATAACTATCGCATAATTACGAGATTTTCTTTTCATGACCCTTTTAGGCTTTCGTACTAAAGAGAGGAAATTATTTATCTTTATTTTTACTAAGACGTAGGAGGTTAATTAGAGTTCTACATCTTCCTTATTCCGCCAAAGTTGAAACTGTTTGCTGATATATTTTCAAGTGGTGCACATTTGTACCAGTTCTGTATTAAAAACATGGCGTAAAATCCATATTACTCAGATCCTTATATTTTTAAATTGGAATTTTCCCAAGAGAAACTTCAGCGACTTTTCTATATTGATTTTACTCAGTGAAAAATATACCAACTTAGGTGTGAAACCGCCAATTCATTTCTTAACTTTTTTTCAAGTAAAATTTGCCATTTTCAAACCCTTTGTCTTAAGTTGAACCTTCCATTATGATTTTCAGTTCTTTTTAAAAGTCAAGCATTTTTTTTTTAACACAGTGACTTTGTGAAAAAGTAAAAGCACTATCACAGAAACTACTAGGTCATGGATATGTTCACGGCATTTGTTACTTTCGTCCCGTCAGAAATTCTAGATGGCCGACACCATGACATCATAGATAGATATGAAATGAAATGTAGGTTTCACAAATTAGTGTAATTAGTATTCTGATACATTTTCAAGTGGTGCACATTTTTACCAGTTCTGTATTAAAAGCATGGCGTAAAATCCATAATTTTCAGTTCCTTATATTTTTTAATTGGAATTTTCCCAAGAAAAACTTCAGCGAATTTTCTCTATTCATTTTACTCAGTGAAAAATATACCAACTTAGGTGTGAAACCGCCAATTCATTTCTTTACTTTTTTTCAAGTAAAATTTGTCCTTTTCAAACCCTTTATCTTAAGTTGAACCTTCCATTATGACTTAGTTCTTTTTAAAGGTCAAGTTTTTTTTTATATGGTGACATTGTGAAAAAAATAAAAGCACTATCACAGAAACTACTATGTCAGGGATATGTTCACGGCATTTGTTTTTCGTCCCGTCAGAAATTCTAGATGGCCGACACCTCGACATTATAGATAGATATGAAATGAAATGTCGGTTTCACAAATGAGAGCAGACATTTTTAGTTAAATTCACGTCTTCCCGAATCTGACATTACCGATTTTGACTTTACACTGGATTGACCACCCAAAGTGGGACGAGTGCTGTATATAGAGCAGGGCAAGCTTACCCCACCGGAGCACCTATAGTTACTCTGTTTTGTTTTAGAGTTCACACTGTTAATGCTGTAGTTTTGAGTGTTGTATCGATGGTGTTCGTGTGTTTTAATTGTTGATGTGTCATGTCTGAAATCTTCCGTCTTCTTGTGTCATCGTTTTTGCTTTTTCCCTGTGCTTTAATTTAGGGGACGACCATTTGATCCCGAGGGGGGGGGGGGGGGGGGGGG
>MJUU01062450.1:46179-60982 GCA_002080025.1 Modiolus philippinarum
ATAATATTTATTTCCAAGCATTTGGAGGCCAGATTATTTATTTTCTTGTATAACAAAAAAATTTTGACCATTAGGAGTGGACTGAATATTTATTTTCAAGTGTAACCAAGCAACCTTATTTATTTTCAACTTATCTGGGGCAAAGATATTTATTTACAAAATCTGCCAGCCACCCCGTCAGAATCAAATGGTCCTCCCCTTTTGTAAAATTGTTCCTTCGTTATTCTGCTGCTGTCGTTTTGTAAAAAGTTCAAAAACGTTTAAGGATGATGACTTTTTTCTTTTTTTTAAAGTCAATATTTTTTTATAACACAAGACTTGCAGACCCTTAAGCAAATTTTTATTTTGCTGCCACGAAAGTAGCCGATTTGTTTAAAGTAAATTCATTCAGACCTAAAATACCAAAATGAAAACAACCCTTACAGGGGAACCCCTTACAATAATGATTCAGCCACAAGTTTAATTCTCTAATCCAAAATGCATGATATAATAACGGTCATATTAACTAAATACCGAAGTTACTGTGAATTTAATTTCTGCATATGCGCATTTCGACCACTTATGCCTCTTCAGTGCAGATAAAATCTAATCGTTTGGAAGACCAGAAACCCGGCAAGCCTCGCTTTCAAACATTTGCAAAATTTATTTAACTCGATGTCAGAAATTTCATAATCAACTAGTTCTCGTTATGGAATCTATATATCCATGACTCTTCTATCTGTGATGTCCTGTGAATCTCTTGTGCAAAACCACATAAGTGAATTTCGTTTCAGAAAATTTATCTGATTGCAATCATATTTTTTCGAAAACATGCATATCAAGATATTGAAGGTACCGTAAATTTAACTTCTGCAGAAGGCCATTTTGACAACTTATTTCTGTTCAAATCTCTAAAGTTCATATCAAATCAAAAACATTTGGAAGACTTTAAAACGAAATGTATGTAGATAAGAAAATGCTGATGTCACTCCCGGTTTTCATGGGAGTTCACACTATGAGTGCCTTAGTTCTTAATGTCGTCTTTTTATTTCCGTGCATTGTGTTCTTGTTTCCGTGCATTGTGTTCTTGTTTTGTCTTTGTTTTTCTGTGTCCCCGTTTTTGCCATGTCTTTGGACTTTGGATTTTTGTGATTACCACTTCCCTTGTTTCTTTGGTATTCTACTACCGTTGTTTTATAAATCAAATGACCAACAGGGTCCAAATGAAATAGCCAAAATAATCTTGGGACAGATTTTTGCACAAGGGAGATACTCTTTAGTTTAATTTTATACAAAATTTTCTTAAATTTAGATACTGCAAGTTTATAAATAAAATCGGTTTTCGGACCAGCACTGAATTGGGTTGGGGAATATCTTTGGAGGCTATATCAATCCACCAGTTGAGGCATCAAGTCAGTAGAAATAGATATCAAAATACCGAAGTTACTATCAAAATACCGAAGTTACTGTACATTTTGTTTCTGAGAAATGGCGAGGGCTTTGTTCACTCACCTTTTGTACATTTTCGAAAATCATTTATAAAGTGTGTTATGCACTCTAAGTCCGATTTACAACTTTTATCAGTGGGCGTTTTTTTCTATGATCATTGTACAGAGTTTGCATTTTATTCGCGTTGAAGTTTCAACATTTCTAGCAATTTGCTGTATAAAACATCACTTATTTAATTTTTGTTTTTGTGTGTTTGTGAATGTCTCATGTCTTTGTTTTTCTGTGTTCTCGATTTTGCCATGTCTCTGGATGTTGATTTTTGTAATACCCACATCCCTTGTTCCTTCGGTATTCTACTGCCATTGATTTCATATTTTTCTATTTGCTTTCAGCTTTTGATAATGTCTTCGGGTTCTGGCAGTCTTGGATATCTCTGAAACCTGTCGCTGTTAAAATTACAGAATAAAAAAATAATGATGAATGTGTTATGTAAAAATACTAAAATGTACATGGAAACAAATATAGCAAAAACCATACTGTTTTACTTTTCATTTATAACTAATACAACAAATAAGGTCAGATGGTTTAAGAGAAAAAAATATCACACAGTCATGACAGTTGCAAACATAAACTCGTACTTGCGAGAAAACTTTTCTGTATTTAATATCACTAGATAACTATTATTGGGTAAGTTTGAGATATTTTACAGTATATCTATACGAAATAATTTTTCATAAAGATAATTTTTGTCGAAATTCTGCTTAATTGAACGTTTTTCTTTAAGGCTTTTTCGGAGTTTGTATGTAGGTATGCCATATTTTTAATAGATGACTTATAAGAGCTTCTAAATGAGCATTTGCTTATATGCTATTTACAAGTTCTGTATGGGGTTTTCAACAGAACTGTGTAAAGATTAATTTAAATTAAAAATTACTGAAACAGAAATTTTAATTTTTTTTTTCAAGAAGAAGATTAATTCTAACAGACTGTATATACTTTCCGTTTGGAAAAAAAAAAACAAAAGCTATTGAAAATTTTCACGCCAGACTGTAAGTGCGCTATACTAGTATTAGAATTCTGTAGTCTGGTAAATACTTGCGGTGTATGATGCAAAATTAATTTAATATTTGATCTTTGTGTTTTCGAGACTAAAATAGTAATATGAGGTTACATCAGATGTTTTTCTTTTCCGTATAAATAAGATTCATACAAGTTCTACTCGTGACTACACACTTTGAGCTGAAAGTTTAAGTATATCTTGACGGTCGTCGTTTCCTGATGTCAAGGGTGTTTGTTTACCAATTACAGGTCACGTGCTTTTTACCTTATATATAAGATTAAATTTGAAAATATATCTATTTATATGTAAAACTGGAACATAACAAAATTCATAATCATTTTTTTAAGCTCTACTGCGTAATGAACCATACAAGTTCATCATTCCAATTGAATGTTACAACAGGCATGGATGCAATGGACATCAGTAGCACGAACAACACGACCACCACCATAGCACCATCTGGTGTAGATACCTCTATGTACTTCAGTTTCGAAAAATATTTCTGGATCCTATTTTCGTTGTTATTTCTTTTGATTGGAATAATAGGAAATTTGCTAAATATAGTTATACTGATTAGACTTAAATTCTTTAAAAATTCAACGTACACTTTGCTGTTCATACTGGCATTTACTGATTTGACCGTATTATTCGTTGGACTACTCCGCTACTGGATTCTATATCTCGTTGATGAAGACATGAGGTTGGTGTCTGAATTCAGCTGCAAATTCAGTTTGTTTTTGATATACTTTTCCATGCAACTGTCGTCTTGGATCTTGGTACTTGTAACTATTGTTCGGTTTATGAAAACGTTTGTACCACTTAGGAAATCTGCATACAAAGAAATAACTGTAAAACATACTTTAATAGCTGTTGCTGTTACTGCGATTCTGCTTTTAGGAGTCAACATGCACTTCTTTTGGACAAACGGATTAGTTGAAGAGGACGGGGATATCAGCTGCACTTCTCTTAACCCAGACTATTTCTTTTTTGATGAACATATATTTGTTTATGTTGACTTGGTCTTTCTGTCTGTTTTGCCGGCTATATTAATGATAATATGTAATGCGCTGATTTGTTTCGAACTAAGAAAACTAACACAAACACGCAGACGAATGTCACTACCTTTGAATAATAACAAGCAGAGCAAGCATAAATCAACAACAAGAGTAACATGGATGTTAGTCGTAACGACCTCGTACTTCATCGTCGCTACAATTCCAATTTGCATCTACTTCATCGTCGACACATATGTCCGAGGCTCCGCCGATCCACTGACAGAGAGCAAACTTGATCTTGCTTGGACATTTACTTACTTATTCCAGTTTTCGCATTTTGCATTGAACTTTTATCTGTATACAGCAACCAATGAAAAATTCAGGAAAGAGTTTAACAAATTACGTTCTACCGTTTATAAACGGTAAGTATTTACTTTATACTTCGAGAATTAATAGTGAGTTCACAGTGAAATTTCGTAGATATGTTTGTTGAGTTTTTTTAATGTCTCATTGTGATATTTTTATGTTGATTGGTGGTTTTACCCTTTTTCGTTGGTTTTATGCCCCTTTGTCTTTCTTTCTTTTGATTCATATCATACCAATTTTTATTGATTTTAAGAACTGAATTAAAAGAGTTGATTTTGCTGAAAAAAATTAGAATAAGGAAAAAGCTGAGTGATTTATTAACTCATCTCAATATTCATAATTTTAGTTTCATGGATAGAAGAACGTAAACTAAATATGAAAAAAGAATTTTATCGGGAATGCAATGTGATTTTATCATTTTATATGTACTGTTATTTAACTAAAACGTTTAGATGGGTCAGCTGAAGAGGGGTACGAAAATCTAAGTGCAATGATATGAATACAGTAAAGGCAAACAGATATTTATTAGTGCAGCGACTTGCATTTTCCCTTTTTTTTGTCAAACTTTATTGACAACCACGTGTAACCATGCAGAAAAAAAACTAAACTGAAATAGAACATCTATCCTTTCAAAATACTATATACGTTTCGTACCAAAGGCGGGAAAATACAAAGTTCAAACTTTATAACACTTATAATCTATATTATCACTCAAAAACACTTAACTTGACACAATAAACCGGCAGGTGAAGATAAGCAGCTCTTCCGTAATACACTTATTACTCTTCCTTGTGAAATTCTAATTACTAAAAGTTTCCCTATTGTTCTTTATGATTCAGAGAATAGCATCTATAATTATAGTTTGAACTTAAGACTGTTCTTTCTTTTTTAGTATTTCGACAAGCAGCCAGACACCCAGAGCTCCATCACGTGATTATTCTAGCGAATCGGCAAAGAAATATTCAGCGACAGCATCATCATAGTTTGAGGGGAATATTTGATATTTTCAGAGAATTCCGTCCATGCGTATAAAGAACGCTTTATTTGACAATATTAAACTGAATATTTATATGTTGCTTATAATTATATTTATGAAAATAAATATTAGAAATCAAATTGTTTCAACTCTAAAACCAACAGAGGTTGTTGTCAGTTTGAAGTCTTTTTGTACTCATTATTCATTATTATATCATTAGTTTTGTTCCTTTATTAAAAATGATATCGGTGTAGACGTAATGATCACGTATTTTAATCTTCCTGATCAATTTGTTTACATGTCTTTATTCATATTCCGTACTATCTGTCATCTTAAAAGAAACACTAGCAACATTAAAAGAAATGTCAGGCCTCTGTATTTTTAGCGGGAAAATGGTATATCAATATCAATAACTTGGTAATCAAGGAAAATCAACATTGCAGAGAAAAATGTCCTCGTTTATTATCATCAGACTTTTCGACTAAGTACGTCATCAGAACATAAGTCAATGGACATATAATGAATGACCTTGTATATCTTCTTGTTTGCGGTATTCAATTTTGAACCATGTTTTTCTTTTTTCTTTTTTTTTCTTTTTTTTTTGTTGTTGTTGTTGCTTTTGTGCAATTCATTAAAAAGTGACTTCTCCATCTTGTGATTCTCCTTGCACTTGGAATTAATTGTTCGATCTCATTATCACGGAGAAAGTACACTTTGTCTCCATTTTTTAATGGTCTTATTTGTTTACTACGGAGATTCCTCCGAATTATCTCTGAAGATTCCGCAGCGATGAAAGCTTTTCGTGATTCATGAAGACATATAAAATATTTTCCTATGACTGCACTGATAGTACTTCCCTTCAAAGCAGGTGGCTTGATAACGATATTTAATTGAAATTTTGGGTTTCTTCCAAATACAATTCTGATACTGGATGAAACAATGAACACTAAGTGGATTGTATTTGGATTAATGAAATAACTGAGTACATTCTCCCAATGAAGAATTGAATTTTAATGTTGATCATTTCTATTAAAGTAGCATTGTATGATTCTACAACATCATTCGACCATGGGCTGTACCCGACCATGTTTTCCGCCAACATATTTGAGATTCTCTGCCATATCTCTGGAAAAACTTGTGAAATAAATTCGCCACCATTGTCAGTGAAAACTCCATCTTCTGGCGCACAATATAAAACCAAGGACTTATAAACTGATCAAAATTTGCATGAATTTAATATTTGCAATGACCTGAGAATCATTTTACCAGGTAATAGTCGCTGCACCTATCTGCTGAAAGGTCAATGATGCAAAGACAATTGAAATTAATGTCGATTGTAACAATTTGATTGAAGTCGTTGGCATCTAACCACTGGTTTTGGCTTTGGTTTTCTTAAACTTGTGAAAGGTAACACACTTATTTTGTCATCTTTAATTTTTTTTACTTTCTTTTCTTTTTTTATATTATTTTTTTATACATAGCTGGGCAGATCTGCCCTGTTTTCATCAAACAAGTCGCATGGTCTGTGCCAGTCACGGGGAGTGAGAAAAAAATATGATGCCACCACAACTGTGAAGCTATAGAGAGGAGATTACAAGGATGTGATTAAAAATCTTACGTGTAAAACATAAATTCTAGAAATAAAAATTTACATTACTGTGTTTTTTACACATTGAAATGTTTTATTCTTTAAGCAGTTACTGATTGAAATATAATTAAAAGACAGATAATTTTGGCTTTACAGAAGACCTGGAGTTGAACATCCTCATGACTATCTGTCATTGAAAATAATTTTGTACAGTAGATAGCGTGATTCAATCTTCATTCTTGAAAAAGGGGGACATTGAAATTTCAATTACGAAGTAAATTTATAAAAGAATCAGAAAACATTAAAGGTATAACTTTAGCACTTCAGGGTACAAAATTTATCTTCGGTACCTCTGTCTACAGCTTCTGTTTGTTGCAGTTTAAACCATTTGCCCAAGCTGGGCTGACCGACGTCCAACTTTCGTTTTGACATTTTCGTTATGCTGGTTTCGAACATTCAAACTGGTTCCCAAAACGAAACCGCTTATCACAAATGAAAGATTGCGATAGAACTCGAATAGCGCTGGTTTCTTGTCCAAGTACTTTACCCGTTTCGGTAAAGTTTAAAGGAACCAGACACGCTCGTCCAATGAAAGATTGCGATAGAACTCGAATAGCGCTGGTTTCTTGTCCATGTACTTTACCCGTTTCGGTAAAGTTTAAAGGAACCAGACACGCTCGTTCAATGAAAATTGCCGATACATTTCCAGCCCAGGTAAACATAAGGGTCGTTCTTTTTAAGGTATCATACCACCAAAAGGAAATTCGTCCGCCAAAGGTTGTATGTTAAAATAGTACTTATCAATGGAGTATGGATATTTCTATGGGATGATTGAAATAGTTCTGTATGCAATGTAATTAACCTGCATACTGTTTGAAAGCTGAACATCTTAGGTACCCCAAAAAATCTTTATTTTATTCCTATCAGTTGTGATAAATTTTTTTTGGTAAAAACAATGACATGACCATTTCACGGGTTGGCAGTGAAAGTGGATGTTGATTTTTGATAGTAGTATACTTCCGGTGGAGGGCATTTTCTTATATGCAATGAAAGTTGTCCTCAAAATTTTTGTGGAGGCTAATAATATATCTAATTTATTAGGTAAGAAGTTTCGCTTTATTTGAAACGACAGTAAATGTGCTATGGTTCTCAGAAAATGACCAATTTAACAAAGACAAATAGGGAAAAATCAATGGTGGTATGATACCTTAATGCCCTTTCATTTTTGATAAGTGAAAAGTAGCCGGCGATGAAATGGAATATAGGCGTCGAATTTCGGTGGCTACCGGCTTCAGTTGAAAACCCTGCCGTGACATATATCATTGACAAGTGTTTTGACATCTGAATTTAGTGATCAAGTATTTTAAAACAGAGAAGTTTGTCTGCATGTCCAAACTGTTTATGCAGCTTTAAAACAATTTCCCTTTTCTTCTTCACCGATGTTTTTTGCAGGAACATACAGAATTTCCTCTGACTCATTAACATATCTATCTGAGAAATACAATATAATTGTGACCATTAGAATAACAAAATACCGAAGTTACTATTAATTTATATTTTGCATATGAGCATTTCGAAAACTTATGTCTCATAAGTGCAGATCAAACCAAAACATTTGGAAGTCTATTAATCGAAAAACGTGTCAAAACTGATAGAGAACAAATAACCAAAAAAGATCTATATTCAGCAAAGGACAGAGCTATGAATTATAAATCTGATTAAACAGATTTCCAAAGCATTGATAACTGGTCATCGTCTTGGGGTTTCAAATGGTTTGGGCTCTTTTTAAAAATTCTTGCAGAGGCATTTCGCAATCTAAGACTTCAGTCTTAACAAAGGAACAAGTTGAACCAATTTTTGCTGGAATCTTAATTTTATAATATGTATTAACAGTTTGTCCATCCCCAAATTTGAATGGTACCTGACTATCCTTGCATGTTACTTTGTCATATTCAGAGTGCAGAGATTCAACAAACTGACAGACCCATTTTTTTTTCACCAAATACATTTTTTGAACATGCCTTCGGCATTGTATGCTACTGTTACAAAAACTGTTTCTTGTTTTAGATCTAATTGTGACTAAGTGAACAAGATTATATTGGCAGTTTCTGTAGAGCATGCTGTTCTTCAGTTCAGTGTACTACTTTTCTTTTATGAGGACAATTTTTCATCAAGTAAAATTTTGAGTCTTGAGACGATTCCATCGAATGTTGGATTCATTTTTGACTGAACTTTGTTATTTTGTGTAGATCTTCCATCACGGATTCTGGAAAATTATCTTCTAGAATTACATCTTCTTTCATAAAATCTTTGCTCTTCTTTTACAGAAACAGTTGGACTATCAATATGTGTGCTTGGTGTATTTGATTAGAATATTGTATTTAAGGCTTTTTCATGGTCTCAAATCTAAGATCTGATTATGAAGTAAGGGCTAACTGTCTTCTACTCTGACCCAGGCAGGCATTTTCAATCACACAAGGCGATGTAATCTCATGCATGTCTTTTACATTTATTATATTGTTACTCAAATTTAACGATGAACTCTGACATACTCATATGGTAACCCCTCCGAAACCTATCAAAAACTGTGTATGCTGCATATGGCTGGTCTATTTTGTCTTGACTTGTCTAACTGCGCTTAAAGTTTGGCAAGCCCTTCATAGACATTTAGATTCCCAGGATCTACATTTAAGTTTGGCAAGCCCTTCATAGACATTTAGATTCCCAGGATCTACATTTAAGGCTACTTCCCTGTGTTTCCTCTCCTCTTTCCGTGCAAGAGCCAATAGGAAAAATGAAAGGATATGGAGTGAATGTACATGTGACAAAAACGCACACGATACATAGAAAACTCCAGTTTATCAAGGACAGGGCTTTTATTCCTGTCTACATCTTGATGTCGCCTGAAGGTCTTCAACTAGAGGTGAACAATATTCACCCCCCTCAAGCGAGATCAAGAAGGCCCCTAGCGTGCACTTAAGCGGTATTCTTGACAAAAATTATATCAAGGTCACTCCCTTGCACCCCACCCGCCATGGAGTGCCAACTTGGGCGATGCTCAGGGTTATCCAGCTGAAAGCACCAGGGTTACAAGAAGAGAATAAAAATGTTGAGCAACACTGATCGCAGCTAAAGCCTATTTTCTTTTTGTCCAGGTTGGTGACAAGTTTCCACGGAGCATTTCAATCTTCCACTGCTTGGCCAGCTTACGTGGCTGAGCCCTCTAGTCTGCTAGCAGTGTTAAATGTCCTTATAAACACCATCTTCTATGAAACTTGTGTTAGCATCTAATTACAAACACACCAACAGAGTACCTAACAGAACAGTGTTAACAGTGGTGGTCATTTCGATTTGGTTCAAGGACTGTCAACTTCCACACTATTTTTTGCCATTTATTCGATATATCGTTAGGTTGTATCAGCATTACTTTCAGATTTCACCTTTTCATAACTGTTACAACTCGGTAATTTTATGATTTTCTGAGTAATTTATGAATTTCTAAATAAAAATACTGAAATTTAGTCACAATTTGTGTTTCTTCTGTGCAATTAAACATAACCCATTTATTGAAATGCAAAAGAAAATAAATGATTAATGACTACTATAGAAATGAAGGAGATACTAGCAAAATCTATATTTATGATGTTTAGGATGTTAAGAGGTGTCAGACCGTGAAAAACATGTAACATGACCAAGCAATTCGCGAAAGTTAATCTCCGCGGATTTGTTTCCTGTCGAAAAGATGCGAACATAAATAGCCGCGAAAATAAGTTGGTTTAAAGTAATATCCCAGCAGACTTGAGTTCACATCTAGATAGCCTCCAGTTTTTAACTTTAGAGAAACTGGAAAGCCTGATTTCATTAAATTTCAATATTTTTGTTATTTAATTTCACAATAGCAGTAATCGTGTCACTGGATGTACCATAAATCATACACTAATATTGGTAATTTTTCTTCATACAACCCTACAATGAATTAAAAAAAAAACAAGAGGCTCTCAATTGCGTGTACCACTCGCCTGGACCATAACTGAAATGACGATATGAATGGAGTTTCCAATAGTGACTAATGCTAAACTATGTTCCTAGCTGGTGGCCCCTTGGGTGAAGTTGGCACCTACAGGGTACCTTCCCATCTACGAGCCATTCTTGCCTAATTTTGGTTCTAGATGGACTAGTCGTTTCTGAAAGAATATCTTTGAACGTGATTTCCATATCTTCCAATGTTAAACTATGTTCCCCGTCGGTTGCCATCTTAGATGAGGTACAGACCTGTCGGAGACTTTTTTGGAAGGGACCTTGGAACTAAGCTTGGTCCTAATCAAATCAGTTTTTGAGAAAAAGATTTTTGAATGTGTTTTTCATATGGTCCAGTGCTGAACTATGTTCCCACTGGTGGCCATCTTGGGTGCGTTACAGACTTGCCAGATACCTTTTTTGGAAGGGACCATCTAAGGACCATTGTCACTAAGCTTATTACTAATTGGACCAGTAGTTTTTGAGAAATTCTTTGAATGTATTTTCCAAAGGGTCCAATGAAAACTATGTTCCCCGCTGGCTGACATGTTGAATGAGGCACGGACCTGTCGGATATCTTTTAAGAAGAGACCATCAAAGGACCATTATTATCAATTTGGCTCTAATTGGACTAGTAGATTCTTGGAAGATCTTTGAAAGTGTTTGACATAGAATCCAATGTTAAACTATTTTCCAGCTGGCAGCCATCTAAGATGAAGTTAGGGACCTGCGAGATACATATTTTAAAATGGACCATCTAATGACCATTGTGATCACTTTTGGTTCTATTTGAACTTGTTGTTTCTGAGAAGAAGATTTTTGAAAGTGTGTTATCTATAGGTCCAATGTTAAGCTATATGTTCCTCATTGGTGGCCATCTGGGATGGGGTGTAGACCTTTCAGATACAATTTTTGAAGGGGGCTATTTGTGACCAATGGCCAAGTGGTTACAGAGATCTTTGAATAAAAAAAAATCGACGGACGACGGACGCCAAGTGAAAGCAAAAGCTCATTCTCGCTATAAGCGAGGTAATAGGCACAAGAAAACATAAGATCAGCCAACGCGCCACCTCTGTGTAATGGACTTGCAAATACATGTTTTAATACAAAGTTTTCATGTGGTGGATAAAGAAATGTTAAGAAGTATTCAGCAGCTTAAAAATTTCAGAAATGGATTTATCAAATTTGAAAATTCAGACATGTAGCACAACTTTTTTACAGCCGATTGTTTTGCTTCATAACATCAAAACCGAATTACATAGATTGAAACGAAATTGTAACGATGCACCGTACAGCTATTTAGAACACATTGGCGGTTAAAATCTAAGCGGGAATTTAATCTAAGTAAAGGATCTTTTTCCTCAAAGCGGAAATTTTTTGTCGGAGATGACGGAAGCAAATTGGCGCCCTTACATGCGATTATAAATTGTTGTTTCCTGCGTAAAAATTACACTATTTTTTCTAATACAAGGCCAGTGAAGCCTTGTTGCACCAGCTGTGGTCATATGTACTTAGAACATTATATTAAACGAAAAGCTAATAAAAGTGTGTTTTTTTTTAGATTGGCTGGTCATTTTTCATTGGTTTAAATTCTGCAGAGGTCGATAAATATGCATCATGTCAAAATATAAAACATTGTGTATTCTGGCATTACGTGAATCTTCTACTTTTATAGAAAAGAATGTTTCAGTATAAGTACATGTACTTGTATTTCCTCGATGGAAGGCAACCGAATCTTTCTTCATAAGATATAGTTGGAAGATGTACTATCTGAATTAGGGAAATTATGATGTGCCGTTTCTGTCATTTTGGTTTGTTCATCCTAATTTTGTAAAAGTTTTATAATAATAAATAATGAAAGGATATGGAGCACATGAGACTATAAATACATGGTAGAACCAAGCTTAGGAACAACGCTTTTGTTGTTGTTCTTCATCTTGAAGTCTATATGAAGCCTCCAACAATGAGCTTTGATATTACCTCGTAGTAAGTTCAAGACGGCCCCTAGCACCGTTTTGAGAGGAATTCTTTGCTAAATGTCGAACAACGTTACATTCACGTCTTTTCTGGTCGTGGATGCGTCTCGTCAAGAAACTTAAATTAAAGTGGCAAAGATCTCTTACAATCATTGTCATCCGTTGTCTGTCAAGAGCAGCTAGTGCCGGGATGATTACAACATATTAACAAATACAGGACACTCATCAAGTCGATTGTAAGAGAACTTGGCATTGTAAAATAGAGAGATGTGGGCAGAACAACATTTGGAAATTACAAAAATAATAAATGCCAAAAATTACTGCAAATTTAAAAGATTTTTTCTCAAAACAGACATTGTATTTAGATTGGAAAGCGCTTTAAAAAGTGCTAAAAACAAAATTTATTCAAGTCAAAGAATGATCACAAACACATACTACTTTAAGCCGAACTTGTAAATTTTCTCCACCAAAATATCAAGGTTTCGATCTATAGTCTATGATATATCGGGGATTATATGCGGCAACCAAACATAAATAAATAAATAAATAAATAAACTGTCATGCATGGTCAAGTGCAGACGACAATTGAAATGCTGACTACAATGGCAATCAAACTTCAATCAGTAATCTTGTTTAACCTATACTTCAAGCTTCCTGTGTTTATCGACACAACACATTGTCACATTGCTTCCTGTTTATTTATTCGGGTGTTAACTTCTTGAGTCATATGATTATCAATTTTTACACAAGATAAATTGCCTTGACCTAAATTTCATGCTTTAATTACTATCTTTTTCAACGAACTTGACACAATCTTAATACACTTGGACTAGCAAAGTGTCTCAATAGAAAAGACAATCAAACTCTGTTTCAGTTCCTTTAGATAACGGATTTTGCATTCTGCTGACTGCAATTCTGTATATTTTTCGGCTCAAAATTTTGCATGACAATGTAAAAATATCGTACACTTCTAAATTCGGTATTTACTTATTAACAAATCTTATACTTTTGAGGAAAAACAACTTTTTTTCGAAATCTCCATTATGTTTAAATGGGAAATATTTAGCACGCGCGATTGTCATGGAGAATGGACTACTGACATGGATAGTATCACCTTTTATTGTATAGCAACAAAATATTTCCCTAAGAAAGCAACCAAAAGTAAGCGTGCAATAAATTTTCATATTGCACTAGTGCAATATGACTTAATTTTCATGACGTCATTGACAACAAAAATCTCCTTATTAACAGAAATTTTAGCTTTGCTATACAATAAAAGGGTTATTGCATGAATATTGGGGAATATTATCCCTCGTAGAATGTTTATTGCACTCAAATTAAAGCTAATTTAATATGCTTTACAATGAACACGAGTTTGGGTACTTAACGCCAATTTTATGATCTGGGGATACAAAAAATCTACCCCTATCCCTGCAAAAAATTGCGAAAATGTCGATCATAGGCTGTCATTTCCTTTCAGATAAACAACCCTAGTAGTATATAGCATACGTTCAGAACACTTTTGTCGTAGTGCATTCTTTGTAAAATATTTTAGGGCTGCTTCGTTTTTTCCCTCCCGATTCCGGGTCCGGAAATCGTGTCCGTTCCGGAACCGAGAAGTGTAATGAATCTACCATATTTAGTATGTGGCTGTTCTTTGGCCTTGCCTTAAGCTTTGGTCTCACTGGTCCATTGCCATTGGTCATGCCTGTCATTGGCAAATATTGGTCTCGCCCTACCTCAATTCAAGGTTCTTTTATTAGTCTCGCCCTATCTCCATTCAAGGTTCTTTTATTAGTCTCGTCCTACCTCCATTCAAGGTTCTTTTATTAGTCTCGCCCTTACTCCATTCAAGGTTTTTTTATTAGTCTCGCCCTACCTCAATTCAGGATTCTTTTATTTGTCTCGCCCTATCTCCATTCAAGGTTGTTTAATTGGTCTTATCTTTGATCTCATGCTAACCCTAACCCCAACCTTTCACCTGACACTTATCCTCTTTTTTTTTAAGTAATGTTGTATATGTTCATGGCTTACCCTAACCCCTAACCTTAACTTTTATTTTGACCCTGGTCATTTTGTGCTATATGTCATGTTCTCTAAACCATACTTTAGCCCTAGATATTTTGCATTATATATTATTTATGTTGTATTCCATTAACATTCGTTTCCTGATTTTGTTGTCATTTGTTCATGACTAACTATCTCCCTTTTTTTATTTACTTGTGCTTTTATCCAATACTATTCTTTCTTAATACAACCTCTTACCCTAACCTAAGTTGCTATGACAACTCTATATTCATTCATTATTTATTTTCGAATATTATTCTTATATTCTCGTGTTATCTCCCTTTGATCCAACCCTAACCTAAGTTGCTATGACAACTTTTATTTTTATTT